>VDFB02183339.1:204197-297831 GCA_007258455.2 Sequoia sempervirens | reverse complement strand
AATGTAGGGAATATTTATCAACAAAAAACATGAGAGAAGGGTGCCAATTTCCATTGAACTTTGTATGAGGTCAAAAAGGCAGGACAACAATTGATACACTCATACAAGCATACATGTTATACATATGCATGTCATACCATGAAATTCTCTAAACTACTAAATTTGTAGTGTTCCTTCTCATCCTTGATTGTGTAGCATGTGGATGTAACCTAGTCAATGGAAGAAAAATCCTTAAAAACCAAATATAATAAAAATAATATATTAATTTTTTTTTTTAATTTATAGGTGCTTGCATTTTGCTTTAGAATTCGTTCAGCACAAAAACTCATACAATATCCTAACAAAAAATATGTATTAAGAATGTAATGAAGCAAGCATACAATGTAAATACAAAACTATTGAATTTGTTTGACTAACATATAATTCCAAAACAAAATTGACCCCAAAGTTAAATTTTAGTTTTCCAATTAACATTCATGTGTTCAAGAAATAAAATCTGATTGAAACAATTATCATAGATAAAAATGCTTCTATCTAATGATAAATGATCACTAAGGGCCAAATTACGAATACTTATGATTTTATTATTTCATGGAAAACTATTACATAGAGATCAAAATAAAGTAAATATTAAATAAAAAACAAAGTTTGTTTTTTCATGCCAATAACAAAAATTGTCTCAAGTTCACCAATACTGCTACAATCAACAGAGTATTTGTATAGACTCTTCTCTTAGAATTAGTGTGTAGCAGGACACTATTTTACTCTCAATTTTATATCACAAATAAAGATTATGTTGTGTACTACTATAAACTATGACATCAAGTGCACATATTGCACAAAATATATGTCTGGATCAATGCAAAGGGATCCAAATTACCAAAATATTTTTTTAGCTTTTATGCAAGCTATTTATTTTTAGAACAAGATCAAATGCTTTGTACAAGCATTGTCCTATCTTTAGTAGGCGGTAGTTACTCTGAAATGTGTATAAAATGGAGCATTTGTAGAAAGGACCCTTAGTGGATGAAGGCCAGTTTTGGTAAATTCCAAGTTAGTATATTGTAGTCGCCTTATAATGTATTTAGAAAATGTAGGCATCGGTAGAGAGAACCTCTAGTTAATACGGACCAATTTTAGTGTCAAGGTTTGCAAATTATAGTCACCTCCTAATTTATGTAGAAAACAAAGGCCTTGGGTGAAAGCTTTGAATCCTGAAAATAGTTTATGGTGGATTGGAAACCTATTTCCAGGTTTCTAAACCATTTCTCTATTCTAGAAATTTTAAGAAATTCGTCTTGAGAGGCGAGAAACTTTCAGAAGCATTTTTGACAAATTTTAAAGCATTTGCAGCAATTTCCTATTGTTTTCTAAGGGTTTGTGGAAGTTTCTTGCATTGGAATTCATCTTTCCAAAATATTCCTCAAGTTTCTAATAATGTTTCTTGGAGTTTTTAAAAGCTTTTTCTATATCACTTCCAAAAATTTCTTCAAGTTTCCATCATTTTTTATACTAGGTCATGTTGAAATTCCATTCCTCAAGTTTCCTTATCTATTTGGCCTAGTTACATGTTCACTATTCTTGGTACAACATGGACAGAAAGAGATTTTAGTGTTAGGTTTTTAATATTAGCTAATACAAGAAATTTTACTTCCAAGGTGGTTCAATTGTTTTAACCAAAATATACTTGAGATTTTAATGAAATATTTCCAGCCAATATATACTAGAGACATTAATGAAATATTTCCCAATTTTTTGTGTAATAAGATGCATCACAAAGGAATATAATAGTCTTCAGACAAATAAAATCAAGTGCAAATAGTAGTCAATGTCGAAGGATTCAACATAATAATAATCCATCAATTCTTCGCTTTGCAAAAGTGTTCAGCTTGTGACTACTCATTTACTTTTTAGATTGCCAAAAGTCCAATTGATTGTAGCTTGACTTGCCTCTACATGGCCTTTATATATTAATGGCTTCCAATATCCTTTTTGAAGCCCATGATTGTTGCATCTGGCTATATAGGAAAAGATAGCAGAGACAAATTCATATCTGCTTAAAATTGATAGTTGTTGAAAACTTGGGTAGGGCCTGTACATTGGTCCATATGCCAAGTTGGTGTGCTGGTTAGGCGGGGAGTCAAAAAACTGCTTTACCATCACAAACACACAAACAAAAGCACATATGTTTAAATGTAGGAATATTGAATAAAGTGTCGCAATGATAATGGTAATATTAGATTAAAGGAATTTTTTGTGAACATTTGTGAGCCTCATGATTCCCTTTTCCACCACATCTTTTGCAAGACACATTTAGTCTATCATCTTTGACTTTGCCTCATCTTCTTTTGCTTCCTTGATCTTTGCTTTTTTGCAATTCTTCTCCTCTAATAGGCATCATCTGGGAAATAGGTTTCCTTTCTTTTTTATGGACATGGCAAACGTTTTCTCTCTCATTATTAGTTATTCTTCTAAAAGATTTTTCTTTTTCAACCAACATATCAATCAACTGATAAAAGTGGGTGACTTCAATTGATTACTTGCTTGAAATGACTCCAAATAGGTTGAAAATGTGGGAAGGAGATATTTTATAAAGGTTGTCATATATACACTAATTTTTCCACCAACAACATCAATATCATGTTTGATTGCCCAAATTTTAGAACTAGACTTGTTAAATCACCATTTTTCAACTCAGAACTAAATAATTTCAACTATAATTAGATGGATTCTAATTATGAATGGAAAGCATACAATTTGTAATGCCCCTTTTCATTACTTTTAAAAACTCTGTAATTTTTCTGAGATTCCTATCTACACAATACTTGAATATATATAAATAGTAGAATTGTGTCTTGAGGCACGTTTGTAGAAATTGCATAACAACCTAGACCTAGTTTCCTGAAGTGCCTAAATCTATACACAAATTAGATATGTTGAAAAGGCTTTAGAAACTTTCAAGCAAATGCAATTTGCAGGTTTAAAGCCAGACTCTACAACCTTTTCCAGCATCCTCTCTGCCTGTTCCAAAATGGAAGCTTTGGAATAGGGTATGGACATCCATCAAAGCATAATAGAAGGGGGATTTTCATTTGATATTATAGTTGGAAATGCTTTGGTTGACATGTATGAAAAATGTGGAAGCATAGAGAAAGCATGTGAATTTTTTGACAGAATGCCTCGAAGAGATGTCATCTCTTGGACTGTAATTATTGTTGGATATGCACAAAATGGATTTGTTGAAAACACTTTAGAAACTTTCAAGAAAATACAACAACAAACAACATATACAAATGCATCATATACAACAACAAACAACATCAGACAATAGATTATGCACCATAAACATATAATCCTTTAATACAGTAGAAATTCATAGGGTTTTTCAATATATTCACAAGAAAAATATTAAAATCAACTTTGTACAACACAATTTCATGTATCACAACCACTGAGCAAAGAGATAATGAAGCATTCTCCAACTCTTATTACAATGAGAGATCATAACCTACCAGATCCTCCAACAGCTATAAATGCAAGGCCACGCCCAACTAACTTATGCATGCATTTAACCAAAATCACTAAACTTCAAGGGTTCATTAGACTTTAATCACAATCATGAGAAGATCCATTAAACTTTCAACAAAACTCCCTCATTTCACATGATTCCAATGCTACAAAGCTTCAAAACAACATATTAGTGTTCCAAATCCATCAACTCACCATGAACATACTCCTGTAGACTGAAACCAAGCATAATCCTGATCAGAAATTTTGAAAACAACTCATTCAACCAACAAGCTAAATTCACTCCTCATTCAACTTGTTTTATAAGGCAAGATAACATTCAACCATGCCTATTTGCTACCAACCTTTTATCAAACATTCAAGATACTGTAATCACCATGTTTTGATTGAAATCACTCAAGAACATACTCACAAAACATTGAACCATCAAATCTCTTATTTCTATAGTCAAGACACCAATTCATACTATGAGTTCACATGGCTCAAACTCCCCAAACAACAAGCCTTTCTTTCAATAACCTTGCCAATCATTGATACCCTTTTAACACCTTATTTTAAACAAAAATAAGTCAAAACAAACATTTATAAAAGTTTTCCCATCCACATGGTGAATATTCATTCATTGGGCAACTATGTCCTAGTAGCCATTCCATCACAAACTGTCAGAAAGATATTTTGATTCAGGCCTCTATTAAAGACTATAATAGGTGTTTTGAATACTCATTAGGGAGCCTTAAAACATGTTAAAAGATTACCATAAGTTGTTTTGTGATCAATGCACAAAATCAGACTATCCACGTTCAAAATAGGCCTAATTAGGTCTATCACCACAAGGGTTTATTGGTTCTTGCACTTCCAATCACAAATTTTCCCAACCAATGCTTAGAACACCTGTTATTAGATCTGTATAGGCTTAAAACACCATCAAAAGTCATTTCCCATGCATCTTTTATCAAACCCTAGGTATTCATCCTCTTAAACTCTATTTTTTTGGACTATGTATGCATCAAACAAATGAGTACAAACCAGATTTGAGCTCAAGGAAACAAGATTTTTAAATATATAAATATCCTCAAGTGGTTTTGGTGTGCAAAACTCATTGGTTACAATATCACAAAAAAAAAACACAACATCAAGTCATGAACTATGGCACAGAGTATCACTCATTCTAACATTGCTATCTCTATGGTGAATCCTACACTCATGTCTTGGATAGGTCATAAATGATTTTGCAGCCATGGAATGAAATGATTGATTGTAGAATGTGCACAAAATGGATTTTGCAAGGAACCTCTCAAAATCTTTGAATTAATGAAGCACTTTGGAACACATCCTAACATTGTAAGCTTTGCTTGGGTTCTAGGTCCATGCAGTCATGCAGGTTTAGTGGATGAGGGTTGCACATACTTCACACGTCAGTAACCCTTATTGCATTAAAATTTACATAAATAATAGAGGAATTTTGTCATATGTTGTAGTTGCAACTTCCCTAGACATGTATACAAAATGTGGAAGCATAGACAAGGCATGTGAATTGTTTGACATAATGCTTGAAAGAGATGCCATCTCATGGAATACGATGATTGTAGGATATGCACAAAATATATTTGCTGAAAAGGCTTTAGAAACTTTCAAGCAAATGCAATTAGCAAGTGTGAAGCCAAATTCCACAACCTATGCCAGCATCCTCCCTGCCTGTGCCAAAATGGGAGCTTTGGAGTAGGGTATGGACATCCATCAGAGCATAATAGATGGGGGATTTTTGTTAGATATTATGGTTGGAAATGCTCTGTTAGACATGTATGCAAAATGTGGAAACATACACAAGGTACGCGAACTCTTTCATGGAATGCCTCAAACAGATGTCATCTCATGGAATGCAATAATTGCAGGATATGCACAAAATGGATTTTGCAAGGATGCTCTCAAAATATTTGAATTAATGAAGCACTTTGAAACATATCCTGATAGTCAAGGTAATAGGCATGCTGCATAATCCATAAGAATCAATCAATTAGCATGTAAAAAGGGTAAAAAATGATTTTGTATTCATAACTTTGAATAACTATGCTCATACAAAGAATGGTTTCATACCATGACCCTCAACCAGTCTTCTTAACCTCCAAATATTTTCATTACTAAAATATACAGGACATTGCAAATTTGTATATGCTTGAGTGGGAGACAAAGCCAAATTGAATAGGCAGGGATACAAAGAGGTCTCCTCTTTTATCATTTATGCATTTCAACATATGAAAACACATTTCATGGTGTTCTTAATTAGATTCCTTTGGGTGATAAAATATCATCTAGAGGGAACTTTTCCATATGATAATAGTCTTCTAGAAACACTTAAGTCTGCAATATAGTTCTAGTTTCATAATCAGCATAGACACAACACATTTATATAAGCATGTTGTATAGTAGTGTATAATAAGAAAATAGGACTACTGATGTGAGATGAAGATGTCATAAACATGATGCATCATCAAATAACCTAAGAAATGGTACACCTCAGACAAGTGCAGCGTACCCAATTCACCAAATTATAGCACACTGAGTTTGCAAGGATTTTTTTTAATCAATCTACTTAGAAACAAAGAACTTACAAGGTATTGTTGAACAGTTGAACTTACTACTTGAAAAAACAAGAAAACTAAAACGTATTAAATAACAAACTGCTTGCAAGACATGCCTATATGTAAGAAAAACCCATAATTAAATTGTACCAAAAGTAAATAAGTCTACTCTGACTATCAAATTGAGGAATAACAAGAAGCACATGTGATTGCACTAATGCTAAGGTAAAATACAATAAACAAATCTACATACCATCCACTCCAAAAATTAAGCAAATCCATTAGGATCAAATTATCTTCAGCCAAATCAATTTCAATAGAATACATATGAAAAAGTTCTACACAAAAGAGATGAAATGTATATGGTCCAATAAAGGCATCTTTCAAACTTTCAGGGACAGATGAGGGAAAACAAACCTCCCAATATTCAATATGTGTTGGAGTTGCTCGATCCAACTCTAAATGCATTTTTATGTCATCATGTAGTTCTTCCATTTCCTTTACGGTAAGACCCTGTTTAGGCCATAACAAGGCTAATGAATACCAAGCCACTCATTAATTAAATGCTTTACAATAAATAGAACATTATAAAACCATTGTAATATGGTTCAACTCTTCAAACATGTTTTATCACCATAACCATCCAGACAAAGAGACATCAAACAAATAATGGTAGGATGTCAAAAAAAAATCAAAAATCAAATTGCCTTAACATTTTAAATTTATATACCATTTACTCAATTTTCACCTCACATTTAACTTTTAAACTTTGAACAATGAAAGAGATTGCACCCAAATTCCTAACTACATAGAACACCATATTTTACACACTTACAATTCTCAATATGTTAAATGTCCTTTCAGTTGTCACCCCAGGTATGATCTAAAAAAAACGTAGAGATTGCCACTAAAATTGATTTCTTTATAATCTTCATTAGAATGGTGTAAATACACATACAAGGATGAGACTATACTAGCTCGACAAGGAAAATCACATGCAAAGAGCAACAAGCTAACTAAAAAAATAGAAATATTTACAAGAGCATGATATTCATTATTTCCTGTTGATGTCCACCTCTCTCGCCGATGAGTTTGAGTGTTGTTGGGCTATCAGTGGGACTTTGACGTGACTCCTAGCGACACGCAAGAGTCCTCCCGATGATTGCTTCAAAACTACTTCTTGTTGGAAAATCAAGCAGATTGCATCCGGACTCCAAATCACACTATGTGCTCACTACAAACTCAAAGAGATGATCTTTCAAATGCCTATGGCTGACACCCTGTATGAGTCTTCGATAGAAAATGTCCAAGTAGGATAGTCTACAAAATCCTGCTTATTTTTCTTGCATTTATCCCTACCAAGGTACTTGCAATTACAAAATATGGTAAGTATTCCCTTGATCATCATGCTTCGATGGATGTTCGTGTGTGATATTTGTCTCAATAAAACTGCATACATAGTTGGTGTTACGCTTCAATGGCTCAAAAAAATTCTCACGGAAAGACAAGGATGTACTTTATCATTTGCAAATAGTCAGGAGCATTGAAGGGTGTCAGAGATGCCATCTCATGGAATACAATGATTGCAGGATATGCACAAAATGGATTTGTTGAAAAGGCTTTAGAAACTTTCAAGAAAATGCAATTAGCAGGCGTGAAGCCAAATTCCATGACTTATTCCAGCATCCTCCCTACCTGTGCCAAAATGGGAGATTTGGAGTAGGGTATGAACATCCATCAAAGCATAATAGATGGGGGGTTTTGTTAGATATTATGGCTAGAAATGCTTTGTTAGACATGTATGCAAAATGTGGAAACATACACAAGGCATGTGAACTCTTTGATGGAATGCCTCAAAGAGATGTCATTGATGGATAAATTGTGCAATGATGGGGTTGCAAATCACTCCACAATCCCAATCCAACCTACCTCAATCAAGGTTTCAATCTCCAAGTCCCCAACTCAATGACTCCTCACCAATTACACTTGTTCTCTAAGTAGCAATCCAAACTCACTTTTTCAGGTTTAACTTTTAGAGAAGGCCTAACAGAGTCACAACCCACACATTCTCAGACACCTTTTATCCTCCCATTCAACATATCAAAAAATTGCATAGACTTGTTTTGAAACTTCTTAGGGAACAATAGATTGTCCTCTGCTTTTAAGGGAAAATTAGCCCACTTTTCCAAGTAACCCACTCTCAAACACCAAACTACTCACCAAAACCACTCAGACCTCCTAGGAAAACTCCAAATAGAGGGAATCAACAAGTTTCAAACAAAGAAAGTGTCACTAAATGAACCAACTCGGCCCATCGTTGGAACCACCACCCAAGTCACGACGATAGGCATGAACTCCACTGATGACATCCCCATCGAACCATCATGGGGACAAGAGACCTCATCCTGCCGATAGAAGATCTTCACACCGATGAAAAAATAGAACCGTCGACGCATCACTAGAACTAGAAGACACATCTGGTTGATAGACCAATAAGGTGGGGGAAGTTAGTTCCATTTTCTATAATGTGGTAAGAGTCATACAAGTAACGCTATGTCGGGCTAGGGAGCTCTTCTTGGAGGTTCTAAACGATTTTCCTCTTTTTTATAAGACTGTGTTGGCAGTGCCACCTGGATCACAGATGTTTGGTGGGATTCCAAACCCAGAAAATGAGGTGTAGTTGTGGAAATCTCATATAGAGAAGCTACAAGCTACCATAATGATTTTGCTGAGCGAATTTATATCAGAGTCTTGCTTAGCGTGGCTTAACACATGTGCAAATGATATTCTCTCTACAAATAGGCTTGGGGGAAATTATTTGCTTGATCTTGTGCAAAGTGGCAAGGAACTTGCAAAGAATGAGACATTGATCAAAGAAACATTGGACAATCTAGATGCATTTGAAGGGAGCTTGGAGTGGCTAAAAATGGTTTTTGGTTTGAAATGTTGAGTTTCCATGGAAATGCATGTGTGAGATTGTTTTGAAGCACTCAAAGAGTCTATGGGATGATCTTTTTGAAAGCCTGTTTGTTAGTAGGATGAAACAAATAATAGCTGATGGATTTGCAGATCTGTGTGAGAGAGTTAAGGTTGGTAAATGCCTTGAAGCCATAGTTACATCTTTGGCAAGTTACAAAGATGTTGAAACTTATTTGCACAAATTAACTACTAGTGAGGGTTGTCTTGTCAAGAGAGGGGACCTAAAAAGTGTCAATTTACCTAGGTTGAGTTTTAGATTTATGATGAAAAATGATGAAGACTGGTTTGGTCACCTTAATGCGTATTTTGGAATTGAGGTTAGTCAAATAAAAGATACCATAGATGAGGAGTCCAAGAATATTCTGGAAGACCTCCTAAGTTTTCTTCATGCACATAAATATCCTTCAAGGATAAATGATTTAGCACCTTATTTGCAAGAACAATGTTTCCATTTTATCTCAACATTGATTGTTGAGATTGAAGAACATCTTGCACATCTTTCAAAAGCTCTCTATCAAGAAATGAAAAATGAGGAGATGCCAGAAAAAATGAACAAGGAGACACTAGAACTGACAATTATAGTGGAAAGGGCACTTTTCTTAGGAAGGCTTTTAGTTGCTCTCAGTTTTCTTTCAACTTTCCTTCCACTAGTTCTTAGCTCGTCTCAGCTCTGGTTTGTCAAGAACAAAGCTTAAGTTTCAGGGAAAGGATCTTCGACTTTCAGATATTCCAATATTGATTTTGATTACCCTCTTCTAGACAGCTCTAGAAGACAAATACTAATGAGAGGGGTCAATTTGAAGCCTAAAACATAGGATAAAAATAATATCACAAAATTGAATAAACTGAGAAGAACTATGCACAATCTTTGTATCAGAGCTAAGAGGTATCACATAAATTGATCATAATCCTAAATATGAACATATATACACAAACCAAATGGGGAAATCTACATTTTGTTCAATTGAAGTTAATAAGTTTTTTGTTTTGAGGGTGGATTGCTTGTAGGCCTGAAGTTGGCCATATATATAGTGCGACACATTTTGGGGACAACAGTCCAAGTGGCCATTTTTTGGGGATAACAGTATATATATGGAAAATTCAAATTTTTACAAGTTTAACTATACATCACATCAAGATTCAAGTTTAGAGTCTTAGACATTCATATAATGCATCAAATTTGAGATTAATGTTCAATGTTCATTGATTCAAGTATAGCAGCAATTAAAAAATTAAAATTCCATTGTTTTACTTTTCATTACAACAAAAGGCACAAAAGGCCCCAGCTACAAAATGAAAAAATATTCAACAATAGGCATAACAACTAGACCTCCTACAACAACACCTTATTTGAGCTCTCAGTATCAAAATTGGTCTCTAACTCTAAGTCACTCCCTATATCAAATTGTGATTCATCCAATGAGATCCCCACCAATCCCTATTGCATCTTCTTCTGATCAATCTATCTAAAGTTTTCAAGATCAACAACCCAACATACAACTAGATATTCAAGAGTTTGTTGATCCAATAGTCACAAGGCATTATAAACTACAACTAACTTCTCCACTCATCTAGAAGTAAGCCCATTCCTTTTGACCAAATTGAAATTATGGGTGAACCAATTCATCTATGCAACAAAGGAACTAGCCACCTGTGGGAGTAAGCATGTGACAAATTGCTTCAGCCCTATTGTATCCTTCATATGTTGTGTTCACCATTCAATAGGGTCAAGAGTTGCTCTATCCATCCTAGCCTCTGGTTTGTTGAATGTTTAGACCCGAAGATTGAATGTCATTCACTACTTCCAAAGTCTAAGTGTTTCCTTAACACTATATATCTTCCCAAGGGCCTTTGTAAACATCTCATTTACCATATAATCATAAAAAAACAACTTTGCCAACCCAAGATGCATATCACTTGGGGTTAAGCATGTAAGCTGCCATATGAACCCTAAGATATATGTATAAAAATTAGATATTAGGAAATATCTGTCACAGAGGTGACTGGTAATTGAAAGTCTCATTGATATGGTAAATCACTTATCGGAATTACATTTAAGGTATCCAGATGAGGATGTTTAGGACCTTCAAATAAGAGAAAAGTTAATGCACATTACATGATGCAACACTAACTTTTTTCTTGATTTCCTTTGGTTTTCTTTGATAGATCGTTAATTGACATTTTATAAAGGCTTTAAAAGATTCTAGGATGAAAATGCTAATGTTGAATGGAGTCCCATCATAGGGATATGTGAGGACAAATTAGTATCCATTCAAATTGGAAGTCCCATTGATATGGTAAATCACCGATCATACCAAGAACCCTAATTTACTACTTTCAGTGATTTTTCAGTTTCTTGTATGGTTAGAATTGCATTAGTACTTTCATTCTAGAATATTGGTGGTGTTAAATGAAACAATCTTCTATGTTCAATTACATATCTGGATGTAATATAATTCCAAGTACTAATGTTGGATGGAGTCCCATCATAGGGATATGTGAGCCCAAGATAACAATTACAAGAGAAATTGTTCTAAGAGATGTGAACCATTTCCATCATTTTAAACAGGGTCAATGTTCTTGTGCAGAATATCAGTGGTGCTAAATGAAACAATCTAAAAAATAGGCTTGCACTATAATAATGTGCACTACATCAGATTCAAATGAACAATACTATGGTGTCAAGAGGTAGAGACTCGATTATTTGAATATTTTCATTAGCATTTCCTCTGTTTTCTTCCTCGTTATTATATCTGTTAAGGTCCAAAATACAACAAAAACAAGTTGGAAACAAAAAATAAAATCTTACTTCACATTAACAAAATTCAGATCAGAATAAAACTAAAAATATAACAAAAAAGCATGTGATTTACTTAGATGAAAGATCCCTATTGATGCAATGTTATTTTGGATGCCTTATTGAATATGAAATTTTATGTTCTCTATTCAAAATGACAAAATGATTACACTAACATAAGCAAAGTGGGTAGAAACCATTGTCTTGTATCATACACTATTCAGTATCAAGACAAAGAGACTTCATAAAGTATTGATTTCCCTCTACACCAAAGCAAAAAGACTGAACAATTATCAGGGTAACTCAAATCTAAGTGTCTAAAGCTAAAAGTTTTGTTCAAAAATACAAGTTAAGAATATCTAGGACTCAATTTAGAAGTTGTTGGTGTAAATCCAACATCGGTCTCTGCGCTAATTCCAAAATATATCACCATTAAATCAGTATCATAGCGCATATTCCCAATGACTTTATGATAAAGTGTCAAATTTATAGCAGTTATTCACATAAAAATATTCAACAACCATGCAAATATGTTTTGTATGATACAATATTCTGAGATGATGTATAAAGATAATTCAAGGCTCTCTGAAAACAAACACCATGGCCGTATGAAAGACATTAAAATTCACCTTACTCATCTTTAATGGTAGCAAAAAAGGCACTCGTCCAATAGGATTACAAGTAAGAGAATAAAGGAATTCTTGATAACAGAAAATAAGAAGACACCTAATTATCAAATACCAATAGAAAACTCATTTTTCAAGTAGCAATGTTTCATACCCACAAAACATTTGACCCTTTTATAACACTGTTGTGGAATTAGCGCATTCTCTGTCTGCCTGTGCTTGGGCTCCATAAAGGGAAGTCGACCCTGTTATGGAAATCCTATTAGTATAGAAGACAAATATCACCAAAAAAATAAAAAAATGATTTACATTACTCCATGAAGGGCTAAATGTTTTCTGTCAAACATAAAATAAACAATAATAACCATAAAAAATAAACCCTGTCAACCAAAAAATTTTGTATCCTAACAGAGATTTTATTTTAATGCTAATGGAGAGTACCCAAGATATCCTAGGCTCTAACGCCTATGTGGTAGAAAATGTAAATTATTGAAAATCAATTTTTCCTCTAGGATGCACATGTTCCATCTATTATGTAATAATGATATTTTATTCATTGAAGAGGTGATCAATGTTGAGTTGCCTTATTCATCTGCTTTATTTATATGTTTGTTAAATAACTCAATGTTATATCCAAAAGATGTGTACTTTTGTGTTAAGGTCATCCGACTTTGAGTAGGATGAAACTCCAACACAGACAAAGCATCAATGTCAATACATATAAAACAAAATTCACACATCAGAAATATATCATATGAGCATAATGAGAGATGGAATCCATGTTCATCACAGAAAAAACTCGTGCTCCTAGACCAAAATTGATTTTGCAAAAGATCAGCTAATGAAAATGCAAACCCAGTCTCAAGTCAAGAAAAGACACATAAAATTTAAATGTAATATGTTTAAAATTTGGAAACAAAATACAGACATCAAAAATATATCATATGGGTATGATGGAAGATGGAAGCCATGCTCATCCAAGAATAAACTTTTTCTAATGTTGAATGGAGTCCCATCATAGGAATATGTGAGGACAAATCAGTATCCATTCAAATTGGAAGTCTCATTGATATGGTAAATCACCGATCAGACCAAGAACCTTAATTTACTACTTTCAGTGATTTTTTAGTTTCTTGTATGGTTAGAATTGCATTAGTACTTCCATTCTAGAATATTGGTGGTGCTAAATGAAACAATCTGCTATGTTCAATTACATATCTGGATGTAATAGAATTCCAAGTACTAATGTTGGATGGAGTCCCATCATAGGGATATGTGAGCCCAAGATAACAATTGTAAGAGAAATTGTTCTAAGAGATGTGAACCATTTTCATCATTTTAAACATGGTCAATGTTCTTTTGGAGAATATTGGTGGTGCTAAATGAAACGATCTGAAAAATAGGCTTGCACTATAATAATGTGCACTACATCAGATATCCAGTAATAATGAAGGGACATCCATCAAAGCATAACAATAGGGACTTTTTTGTCATATGTTGTAGTTACAAGTGCCCTGCTAGACATACATTAAAATGTGGAAGCATAGACAAGGCAAGCGAACTATTTCCAAAAATGCCTCAAAGAAATGCGATATCATGGAATGTCGTGATTAAAGGATATGTTCAAAATGGGTTTTTTTGAAAAGTCCTTAGAAAAATTTAAGCAAATTCAATGAGTGGGTGTAAAGCCCAAATCCTCAACCTTTAATTTATTCACCCTATTGGTTCAATCTATTCACAATAAACAAAATTTGAAAATATCAGGGTTTAAGGACTTACTTAGATGGTTGTAGCTCGCTAAATTGGAGAAGTGAAAGGTCAATACCAGAGAGGAAGAGATTGAGGAAGCAAAGCCATTGCTAGCGTCCTAGCCTACTTGCGCCAGTAGAAAATGCTATTGTATACTCAACTGTGTAGGGTAAAAGATGTTGTAATGTCAAAACCTAAATGTGCACATTATTAGGAACCTGGCGGTAATTTCCATTTTAATAAACATACTCTAAAACCATTGTTGCAACTCACCAAATTGGAGAAGTGAAAGGTATTGGACGAGCGGGAACCAATAGTGGTGGGAAAATGATGAACGTTTAATATAATATATAAAATATAAAATATAATTAATATATTATATATATTTAATATAATAGTAATAAGATTAAATTATATATAATATAATTATATTTATTATTATATTTAATAGTATATATAGGTAATATTATTATTATAGGTTTATATTATTATTATTATATATTGTATTCTATAATAAAAAATATTAAATATAAATATAAAATTATTATAATTAATAATAATATATTCTTATATAGAATAAATTAAATTAATATATAAAAAAATTGATAGTTTAATTGATCTTTGGAGAGATTAGGAAAAATAAAGAGAGATTGAGGAGGAGAAAATTCTATATAGAGAGAGGAATATATACTAACACTTGCACCTAAAGGAGGTTCAAGGATTGCACCGATAGAAAATTATATGTATGTTAATATGTTAGAGAGTATGTGTTTGTGCATGGATGTGCTACAAATTCTAGTTGCATGTGGCTAGCTTAAAAAATTAATAATAAGTACTAAATAATGGAATGAAATAAATTTAGACAAATCTAGATTAGGGCTCCCTAACATACTTCATGCTCTTAGGCTTAGGTGTGGTGAAGTTTATAGGGCTCCCTAAAATGCTTCCTCTTTGACCCCATCATGCTCTGGACTATGGGAATAGCACTATTAATTATTGATTCCTTAAATGATCCATTTAAATGGATTGAAATAATTCATAATATATATGTATTATTTAAATGAAAGTGTCTGCAAGATAGCCCTCAAAATGCAATTGGATTGTTTAAAACATATTTTATTAGTGAAATTGACCACAATTGCTCTTTGATACATTTGGCATTCTAACACAAGAGGAAAATCAAACTAGCTTCAAATCATAGTTAAAAACATTAATGATTCATTAACATAATGAGTAATAAAAGTTAAAGAATGTAAATGTTAATTTTTTTATAAAATATGTGAAGGCCTTAAGACTGCACAAAGACGCAGTGCCTTCCACCTGATAGGTATTTCTGGTGCACCAAGCAACCTAGGTAGCCAAATGGCCTGCTTAGGTAGGGGTCCCATAAGGGGGGCTTAAGCTCTATGGATTGTGATCAGATTCGAAAGAAAAAAGAATAGAGGAGTAATAGTCATTTAGTTAGTCATTTATTCAGTCATTTTTATTTATCTGATATTAGTCATTTATTTAGTCATTTTTTATTTTTCTGATATTAGTCATTTAGTTGTGATTTTACCCGATGACCAAATTAGTCATTTATTTGCAATATTCTACTAGTGTTAGTCACGTGACTAAAAGTTTTAGTCACGTAGTCATTTATTTTCCAAATTCTACTAGTGAAACTCTTTGAACTATTTAAAAGCTCTCCTCATCTTTAGATAATTTGTGGGCTTCTAGTTCAAATTTCCCAATCTCTGTAAGTAGAACTATATTTTTCCTTCCATCTTTTTATAGTTGTAGAAGACGGTTTGAATTATTTAATATTAACACTTATCTTATACAAAAATCTCTTAGCCATGGGATCCAAAATATTGTACCCTTTCACATTCATACTGTAACTGATGAATATGTATTTTATAGTTTTATTGTCCAATTTTATTCTCTTCTCCCTATGAACATTGTGCATATGCCTCACAACCAAATACTCCAAGATGTATTGATAATAATATTTTCCCAACCACATCTCCACACATGTCTTCTCAACAAGAGCTAATGTAGAAGACCTATTAAATAGATAATAAGTTGTAGCAATTGATTTTCCCAATTTTTTGTTTCAATCCAACCCCATCGAGCATCCTTCCATCCCTCTCCATCAATATCATGTCCATTCTTATTGCAATTCCATTCTATTGACGGATGTATGGAATTGTCTTATGTCTTTATATACCATAATCCTTGTAGAACTTGTCAAAATCCACTAAACAAAACTCACCACCTTTATCAATCCTCAAAATATTAAGCTTTCTGCTATTTTGATTCTCTATAGGGGATTTAAACTCTTTAAAATGACTTAAGAAATTAGGTTTACCTCTAAGGAAATATATACATTCCCTTCTACCATAATCATCAATAAAAAATGCATAGTACATAAGTTTTAAAATCGAAGGAGCATTAACATGACTAAAAGTATTAGAATGTATCAAGTCTAATATCCTATAATATTTATGAGAACTATGTTGGCAACACAAGGGCAGACAACTGAGAGGGGGGGTGAATCAGTTTTCTCATAAATTTAAAATTTATTCAACTTATTAACATTATTCTCAGATCTAATTAATAACCATGAAAGCATAAATCATCAACACATCAGAAACACACATAACACCAAGCTTTTTTTTACGTGGAAACCCTGTTAGGGGAAAAACCACGGTGGAGGTCAATCCACAAGATTATACCCTGTTAAAAGTATAATGAAAATGAAATATGGGGAATACACATGCATTCAAGCACACTGCCTAAAGGTCACTGCTCAAGTACAAAGGAAGACACACTGTCTTACAAAAATATTTGGATTACAACCATCCGGATTTTGAATTGAGAAAATAGCATCTGCTAATGCCTGATTATAGTTTCGGTTAAGCACATGAACACTTCTTCACTCTTCTTCACACTCTACTCTTCCTTTGAATAATATTCACACATACACACACAAAATCACACTCTGGAATTCACTTACATACTTCAATTCAAATAAACAATTGCTCTTATATATCTGCAACAAGAAATTTCATCCCTTCATGTCGGCTTCAACAAAATAATAAGATGAATATAAATTGTCGGCCCAAAACATTTAAGATTAACAATTCAAATCAACCAAGGTCAGCCACAACTTAGTGAAGACCCAAATCAACATCTCCAACATGAAAACACTTCAATTAATTACTCCTCGAAGATCCACAACATGCTACAAACACCATGTCGTCTAAGAACAAGAAAAACATGAACACATAAGAGAAAATCGCCAACCATGAGCACAATGATCAATGCGAACGTGCAACAAAGATAGAGCACGATCTAGAGACATCCAAAACATTACGAAACATTAGAGAAGCATCCGCGGCAACTAAGATAACTGAAATAGCCGCATCTTCAATCAGAAACACCAACTGAAGCAACAAAAAAAGTGTCAGAATGAAAATCTTCATAACTCAATCAAATCTTCATGTGGATCTCTAAAACTTGACATGGATAAACTAGATACACTCAGTAAAAAACCCTTTAGTCCACAACCTCTGATCATCAATGTACAAAACTTACCGACATACTAAACTTTACTTCACTACTAACAACCTGCAACTCATTTATTACAATTTTCTCAATATCCTCGACATATACAACTTCAAGTGAATTAATACTAATAGTGTTGACATCAATGACAACCACATATCAGAAACACAACCACAACATCCAATAATCTCCCCCTTTGGCATTGATGGCAACACATAATGTGAAAAACACCATCAACGCAACTAACTCTTGACACTTACTCCCCCTTAGGATCTAACTCATTTTCTCCTCAACACTTTCACATGATCTTTTCCCCACAAGGCTCTTCTCCCTAGATAATCACCAATTTTTCACATGAATCTTCTCCCCCTTTGACATCAATGACAAAGATCTCTAAGCTCCACACAAACTCTGAACCACATATTTGAACATCTCACTACTCCGCCTGAGTAGCAACCACCACAACATCAATCTGGAACAAGATATGACTTTGAAATGCATGGACTAATGCAATGCAATGCATCCTTAGTTCTGATTAGGAGGGGTAATCACCCCTAACTTCCATCTAAGATAGTCAAAATTATCCTTAGGAAATGGCTTGGTAACGATGTTTGCAATTTGCTCCTTAGTAGGCACATACTCTAGTCTAACTTCCTCTTCACTTACCTTCTCCCTTAAAAAGTGAAACTTGATAGATATATGCTTTGTCTTTGAATGCAACACCAAATTCTTGGAAATGTTAATAGCACTTGAATTATCACAGAATATAGCAATAGGCTCATTATACACAACTCTAATATCCTTCAACATCTGTTTCATCCACAGGACTTGAGTACAATTGTTAGCAATGACAATGTATTCAGCCTTTGTAGTAGACAAGGAAATGGCATTCTGCTTCTTGCTTAACCATGAAATCAACTTCTTACCCAAGAAAAATGCTCCACCACTAGTTCTTTTCATGTCATTTACATCTCCTGCCCAATCAGCATCAGTAAAGGCACTTAAAGTAAGATCATCATATTTAGGATACCATAGGCCAAAGTCAATTGTCTCCTTTAAGTATCTAAAATTTCTCTTCACAGCAGTCACGTGAGATTCCTTTGGATCAGCTTGAAATCTTGCAACAATACATACAACATTCATGATATTAGGCCTAGTTTGAGTTAAGTACAACAATCCACCAATCATTGATCTATATCTTGTCTAATTTTCTTTCGGAGAATCATCTTCTGTTGTCAACTTGCATCCGGTCGCCATGGGTGTACCAACTGGCTTTGAATCTTCCATACCGAACTTCTTCAACAATTCCTTCACATACTTGGATTGAGATATAAAAATCCCTTTATCTAACTGAGTAATTTGCAATCCCATGAAGAATTTCATCTCACCAATCATAGACATATCAAATTCATTCTACATCTCATTAGAAAACTTCATGCACAAAACATCATCTCCTCCAAAAATGATATCATCAACAAAGATTTCAACAGTCAAATATTTATTATGATCAATCTTGAAATACAAATTACTATCAACAATACCTTTGTTAAATCCAAGCTTCAACAAATACTTGTCCAATCTTGCATATCATGCTTTAGGGGCTTGCTTGAGTCTATACAATGCTTTCTTCAACTGACACACCATATCTTCCTTATCAGTTAATTGGAATCCATCAAGTTGCTCAACATACACTTCTTCTAATTCGCCATTTAGAAAAGTTGATTTGACATCCATATGATAAAAAATTTAGTTCTTGTGAGCAGCATAGGCAAGAAATAATCTTACAACTTCAATTCTAGCAATAGGGGAAAAAGTCTTTTCAAAATCAATTCCTTCCATCTGAGAATATCCTTTACATACCAATCTAGCTTTGTTTCTAACCACTTCACCTTGCTCATTTAGTTTGTTTCTAAAGACCCATTAATGACATTCTTATCCTTAGGTATGAGAACAAGAATCCATGTATCATTCTTCTCAATATGTTTTAACTCCTCTTTCATTGCTTTAACTCAATGCTCATCTTTACATGCTTCATTCACACTAGTAGGCTCAGTCTTTGAAATCAAATAATACTCTTTTGCAATCTTTCTCCTAGTCTGGACACCTTTGTTCTTATCACCTATAATATGATCTTCTGAATGATTCAATCTTACATACCTCGAAGTCTTCTTAGGATGTTCTTCAACTTCAAGCTCTTGTGTTCTCTCTTCTACGCTTCCACTAGTTTCTCCTTCTTCTCCATTCTCTTGATTCACCAGATTGATTTGCACTTGATTTTTAGATTGAACTTGCTTTCCTTTGTTTGTACTATCAACTTGATCATCAGAGTCATATCCACAGGTTCTAGATGGTGTACCTAAGTCTTCATCAACTCTGACATTTGCACTTTCAACCATTTTCCTCAATCTTTTATTGTAACACCACTAGGCCTTGATTTTAGTAGAATAACCCAGAAAGATACCTTCATCACTCCTTGCATCAAACTTTCCTATGTCTTCATCTCTCTTGATATAACATTTTCTTCCAAATATCTTGAAATATTTAACAGTAGGCTTTTGACCAGTCCATAGCTCAAAAGGGGTCTTACTAGTAACACCTTTGATTTGTACCTAGTTGAGTGTGTACATACCAATACTCACAGCTTCTCTCCAGTAGATATGAGGGACATTTCCTTCCAGCATCATTGTTCTAGCAACATCTTCAATTGTTTTGTTCTTCCTTTCCACAACTCCATTTTGTTGAGGGGTCTGCAATGCAGATAATTGTCTCATTATTCCATGTTCTTCACAAAAGGAATTAAATTCACTGGAAGTGAATTCACCACCTCTATCTAATCTCAGACATTTAATCTTCAGACCTGTCTCTGTCGCAACCATAGCCTTAAAGGTCTTGAACTTTTCCAGTGCTTCAGATTTCTCCCTTAAGAAAGTAACCCACACTATTCTAGAATAATCATCAATGAGTAACATGAAATACCTGTAACCTTGTAAACTTCTGACCTTAGAGGGACCACACAGATCAGTATGCACAAGCTCCAACAATTCATTTGAACAATGTTGTTTGCTCCAAAATGAAATTCTAGTTTTCTTTCCTAACTGACATTCCTTGCATATGACATTAGTAAGTTTCACCAACTTGGGTAGATCTCTCACAACCTTAGTAGAACTTATCTTGACAATATTATCAAAGTTAATAGGACACATTCTCCTATGCCATAACCAATTTTCATCAACTTGACCAATAAAACAACTTTTACTAGTAGCACTTAAGTGAAAGATATTACCTTTTGTTTTTGTACGTGATGCAATTTCATTTCTGGAACTCAATATTTTGTACTTTCCATCCTTGAACTAGAGATTGTATCCCTTATCAACCATCTGACCAACACTCAAAATATTATGCTTCAATCCTTCCACATACAAAACATCATCAATATTATGCTTACCATCAAGAGAAATGCATCCTCTTCCACAGATCACACCAGCTGTATTATCATCAAATCTCACAACACCACCATCATATTTTTCCAAGCTTACAAACTTACTTTTGTCTTCTGTCATATGATGTGAACATCCACTGTCAATCACCCATTCATCTTTCTCTTCAACTCGAGCAGCTAGGGCTTTCTCCACATTTGTACAACCAATAGATTCAGTAGATACATGATTATTTTCCTTGATAGCAATAAATACCCATTCATCATCACTTCTATTTGCTTTATCAGATTCATCATTTGTCACACCTTCATTAGCAACATATTAACACTTCTTTTGAAATCTAGGCTCATTATGTCTTGGTTTAGGAGCTCTTTTTGGGCACCTTGATGCAAAATGACCTATCGTATTGCAAGAAAAACATTTAAGAGGCAATTTTCCTTCATACTTACCTTTTCCTCTTGGTACTCTCTTGACAATAAGTGCTTCCAGCTCTTCCAACTCTCTTTATTCTTCTTCAATCTGTTTGATTTCATCCTCATACTTGAATGTCTTTCTAGATGAACTCTCACCTGGATCATATCTCTGTCTATCTCTTCCAGAAGTAGTAGCCTTAAATGTAGATTCAACCTTAGGAAGGGAATCACCAAATTCACTCAACTCAAAAGCAGTCAGCTTACCAACCAACGTATCTTTGGTTATATTTGTTACAGTTTGGAGCTCTTCAATAGCACTAGCTTTGACTTTGTAAGAATCAAGCAGGGATCTAAGCGCTTTAGCAACAATATCATATTCTTCTATATGTCCGCCAACACATCTAATACCACACACAAGTTCATTCACTCTTTACATAAAAGTATTAATGTTCTCATCATCACTCATTCTCAACCTTTCATATTTCCCTTTCAGACTCTACAACTTAGCAATCTTCACATTAGTATCACCTTCATACAAGGTTTCCAAATTTTTACAGATCTCATGAGAAGTCTTCAAATCCATAACATTTGTCATCTTTGAATCAGTCAAAGCACTCAACAAAGCTTCCTTAGCCTAGATATTATACTCAACATCTCTAATCTCAGCAATAGTAGTAGGACCATTCTAAGGAATAGCATACCTATTACATGTAATGCTCCAGTAGAGTTCACCAATGCATCTCAAATGACACTCCATTCGAGTCTTCCACAGAGAATAATTTGTTCCATCAAATCTTAGACTATCCTTCTTGTAACTTGCCATCCCGGATCACCTTAAGTTGTTCAACTTCTTCCAAGGAACCTGCTCTGATACCAATCGTTGGAAACACAAGGGCATACAACTAAGAGGGGTGGGTGAATCAGTTGTCTTAGAAATTTAAAACTTATTCAACTTATTAACTTTATTCTCAGATCTGATTAATAACTATGAAAGCATAAATCATCAACGCATCAGAAACACACATAACACCAAGATTTTTTACATGGAAACCTTGTTAGGGGAAAACCACGGTGGAGGTCAGTCAACAAGATTATACCCTGTTAAAAGTATAATGAAAATGAAATATGGGGAATGCACATGCATTCAGGCACACTACCTAGAGCTCACTACTCAATTACAATGGAAGACACACTATCTTACAGAAAGATTCGGATTACAACCATCCAGATTTTGAACTGAGAAAATAGCATCTGCTAATGCCTGATTACAGTTCCGGTTAAGCACATGAACACTTCTTCACTCTTTTTCACACTATGCTCTGCCTTTGAATGATATTCGCACATACACACATATAAGCACACTCTAGAATTCACTTGCACACTTCAGTTCAAATAAACAATTGCTCTTATATATTCGCAACAAGAAATTTCATCCCTTCATGTCAACTTCAACAAAATAATAAAATGAATATAAATTGTTGGCCCAAAACATTTAAGATTAACAATGCAAATCAACCAAGGTCGGCCACAACTTAGTGAAGACCCAAATCAACATCTCCAACATGAAAATACTTCAATTAATTACTCCTCGAAGATCCACAACACGCTACAAACACCATGTCGGCCAAGAACAAGAAAAACATGAACACACAAGAGAAAATCGCTAACCACGAGCACAACAATCAATGTAGACATGCAACAAAGATAGAGAACGATCTAGATACATCCACAAACATAACAAAACATCAGAGAAGCATCCACAACAACTGAGATAACTGAAATAGCCTCATCCTCAATCAGAAACACCAATTGAAGCAACCAAAAAACTGTCAGAATGAAAATCTTCATAACTTGATCAAATCTTCACGCGGATCTCTGAAAGTCGACGTGGATAAACTAGATACACTCAACAACAAACCCTTTAGTCCACAACCTCTAATCATCAATGTATAGAACTTACCAAAATACTGAACTTTACTTCACTATTGACAACCTGCAACTCATTTATTACAATTTTCTCAATATCCTTGACATATACAACTTCAAGTGAATTAATGCTAATAGTGTTGACATCAATGACAACCACATATCAGCAGCACAACCACAACACCCAATGTATTTTTATTCTCTATAGGGGATTTAAACTCTTTAAAATGACTTAAGAAATTAGGTTTACCTCTAAGGAAATATATACATTCCCTTCTACCATAATCATCAATAAAAAATGCATAGTACATAAGTTTCAAAATCGAAGGAGCATTAACACGACTAAAAGTATTAGAATGTATCAAGTCTAATATCCTATAATATTTATGAGAACTATAGTAACACTAAACATGGTTCGATTTTCCATATACACAATGCTCATAGAAATTGAGTTCAAGGTTACAATCATGTAATCCCTCCACAAGGTTTTAATTTTTCAAGATCTTTAGACCCTTCCTACCAATGTGACCCATCCTCTTTTTCATAACACAATTTTCTCTATTATTATCTTGGTCTCCAAAGCATAAGCACCTTTAGATACCCATAAATCATGGACATTAGGAGTGGATTCAACACTTATCTTTATTATTGTTCCAATTATGAAGGTTTCAATTCTATTAATATTTTTGCTACAAGACTAGAATACTATTGCACTAAATTTTGCATGCATCTAATTGAGATAGGGTGCCTACTTGAACACTATAACGTCCCCATTTTATCCCTACGCTCTCCAATGACTCATAGCCTATTTTCGGAGGCTCGTAGGCTAGTCAGAAGTGGAAATTAGGGTTTCCTATTTTATAGGATGTTTCAGTTGAGCTTTTGATGGCTTGCATGCAGGAGTTTGGCTTTGAGATTTTGGGAGCTTTCTGGGTTTTTGGAGAGCTTCAGGGTGTGGTAACATGCATTTCTATCTAGTACTTTGCATGCAAGAAAGGTTTCTAGGTTTTTAGAGATCTCCAGAGGGGTGTAACATGCATCTAATTCTATCAACCTTTCCAGACACTTACTATTTTTAGTACGTCATGAGAACTGCTCAATTGATGTTCAAATGAAGTTTGCAAACACTTACTATTTATAACAATTTGCTTTTTTTGGTAAGTTCTATTTATGGCATTGTCATCCTAGTAGTAGCAGAGTCATTTCAGTCCATCATTCTATTTTTGGCAGTGAGGCAGTTCAGTTTGGGCATTGGCTTTTTCATTCCTCTTGGAGCTAAGTTTTAATAACTTAGTCACTTTCAGTGTTGCTTTTTGGACCCTGTTCCTAGGCGATCAACTTCAAGTTTTTTTAAAGAGGGCACTTGTCTTGGACACCTAAAGTAAATAATTAAATATTTTAAAGTTAAATATTTGCTAAAGTTCCTTATGGATGCCTAGGAAGATGAATAAAGTGTGTTGATTAATATTTTATATTCTCCAAAAAGGTTGAACGTCCCCCTTGAGTAGCTAAAGTGTTTCGTATTCTCTTCTTGGAGGTTACATTTGGTTCATTTTCTAAGGAGAAGTTTATTTATTCATGCCTTGTTCATTGTTTCTCATCTTTTGGAAATTAAACATAATGTTATGCTCCTGAAATATTTTTCAGAGCTTGCTCGGAGGAACACATACCTCCTACTTTCTTCCTTTCATTCTCCATGCTTGAGAGATAGTACCTAGCTGGACTTACTAAAGACTATGCTTCACTCAGGATTGCGTATTGAGCTTCAATTTCTGATTTATTAAAGCAGATTGTTGTTGTATAATTTATTTTACTATTGTTGGTTCATGCTTGGTTGTAGCATGTTTTCATTCATATCTCACTGGGTGAATTTTCTATGGTTCTAGGTATCGTATCTATGGTTTTCCTATGCTAGGGGCCCCTTTGCACAAAGTTTTAGATTTTTAGAGCAAGTTCTTGAATTTCTATAAGCATGTCGCCTGTTTCTAGAGGTTGTACTTTTCGTTGTGGCTGCATTGGGAAGTGTGAATTAATAAATCAGTGTTGATTGGTGGATTTTCTTTGCTTGTACTTGGTCGCCCAGCTTCTAGCTCTCATTTTCATTCATTTTCACATCAAACGGAGAAGTTGGAGCAAGGTTTCTAATCAGATATGTTATTTTTTTGATTTACGCTATATTTTCTATTCTATAGAATCTTGTATCAGTTAGGGATTATTCTCTAACATACTATAGTTCTTGAAGACATATCTTTACATTGTTGTGCAGTTGATTATCAATTTTGTAAAGTTAGTTTAGTAGTACTAACAGTTGTTATTTAAATTTGCACTTTATGTTTTTGTATTTACTCCCACTGAAGAAGTGGTTGAGTCACTATTTTACTTTCAACAGTTAATGTTTTGATTCCCCTCGCTGAATAAGTGCTAGTGTGGATTCATGGTTGGCTTGTCGCCTTATTAATTGTTAATATCGCCACTCCCACTACATAAGTGGTTGATTTTGTAATTTTATTTCATTCTATGGTTGGCTTGCTACCCATGTTCAGTTGTAATTACATTCCATTTTGCTAATGATACCTGACACTGTATGCGCTCACCTCACCCACATTGGGATCTTGGTGATCAAAAGATGAAGGGTTACTATTCTTGTTGGTTTATATTTGGAGCTAATGCTAACAGTGGTGAAATTATGTTGATATTTTCAAAAAAAAATTAAGGGGATAATATAGTGGTATCAGAGCCTATTTTCCTACCATTTTGTGAATTCAGTGCTTCATTTTTCAGATGAGTGACAAGGAAATCTAATACTACACTGAAGGGTAGAACAAAATTCAGTTTCAAATTCCAGAAGTTCCTGAAGTTGAATACATTTTCCAAGGTTTTTTTTTTAAGAAACTGTGAGTAATTAGATTGAATCATGGCTTCTGATGAAGAAAAAGGTTTGGCATGGTCACTCTACATTGTAGGACAAAGTATTAGTGAAGGATGTTAGTCAAGGGAAGATGAAGTGGGAATACTTCATACGGTGGAACAATGTTTGAGCCAAGTGAAGCAGTCACCTTCTAAGGTGATGAAGATGGCATTAACGCCTGCAATGACCTCTTTGATTCATCCCTATTGGTTGAGGCATGTAGATGAAAAAATTAGTCTACTGATTACTTCATGCCTCAATGAAGTGATGAGAATCTTGGCACCCTTGGTGCCCTATGATGATGAAACTATGAAGAGAGTTCTTCATATGATTGTGGAAAGCTTTCAAGATCTTGATGAAACTGATAGCAGTCAGTACTCTAGAAGAGCTGCTATATTGAAGACATTTTCAGAACTCAGAACAATTATATTACTGATAGATTTGGGTATGCAAGATCGAATATATTATTTGATCGATTACTCTTCATTTCAACTTGGAGTGAACAAGAGGAGGATGTAGTTCCAGCAATGAGAAAAAAATTAGTTTTAACTATCAATGAGATGGATGACATTCCAAAATTTGCCTTATCTTTTCTACTAAACATTCATGAACAAGAAGGAAAGAATTATTCTACTACTGGTATGTTGATCAAAGATTTGTTCAATCAGTGTGAGGGAAAATTGAAGCCTCACTTGAAAAAGACAAAGCAAATAAATGAGGTGGGTCATTAATGTAGAAGACGAGAATAAAATGTTGTTCTCAATGATTCTATGGTGGTTTCTCATGACGTACCTATTGATATGCATTTGTATGCACATGCTAAGGATGAGTACAAAGAGGCAACATCAATTTTCAATATACATGAAGAATTTATGAAAATTAATCAAGAAGACCTCTTTGGTATGCTTGAGACTACTAATGAAGAAATCAGTAGTATACCTTCACATGATGGGTTTATTGAAGGTGAGAAGGATAGAATTTTCAAAATAGCTAACATTGATGATTCTTTACTTTATTATAGTGAAGGTGACATGTGTGGTTTTGAGTTTTATTATCAAACTAAGCTATTGGAAAGGGATACTCTTGAAGACATCAGTTTAAGTAAGTTGGGAGGTGCCTCATTAATTGAGAACACTCCAAGAGGAGTATGAAGAGTACCTTTTTGAACAAAATAATCAGTTCTTCAGCATTTGGGATCTGAGTGTGAAGGCACCAAAGGTTGTCAAGAAACCTATATGGAATAAATTTCCCTTTGATCCCAATTAAGTACAAAATACAAATTTCAATGCAAGCTATGAGATGGCCTTTGGAGGAGAAGATGTCTTTGACAAAGAAGCTTACATGGGAAAGCCACATAATGACCCTTTAAAGATAGTTGCAACCACTAAGGAAGAGTTTGTTGCTACTAAAAATTTTAGGACTATGATCAATAATGATTCATTGATCAAGTTGGGGGTCGCTTTAACATGTAATCAAAGAGAAAATGAAGGGGAAATAGAGCTAGAAGACCACTGGGCCCTTGTCAATGAAAATTTTAAAGAGGTTCTCAAATTCAAATCAGATTTACCTCTTCATGTAGCTGATTGTAAACAAAGGCCTGAAGAATTGGCAGAATCTGATCCTCTTCATGACCTTGAGCATTTTCTGTTAGTGGGTGGTGAAAGACTAGGGTCTTGGAGCAGCTATGAGGGCAACAAAGACAAGAAACAAAATTCTAATTTTGAAATGCAGCCTATCAACAATTCACCATCCTTGCACATTAATGAGTGGAAAGGTCAATTCATGATATCCATTGAAGATGAAGTCCAAGTCCTATTCATAGTTGATCACACACATAGTTTGAGTGAAGAGAGACAAGTAGGAGTTAGGGATGGAGTCACCCTCTTCAATTTGTAATTCATCAAAGACTCCTTGGAAATTATGAAATCAAAATATCTATGTTGGATTAGAGATCAGGATTATGCCTTTGAATTTGAAAAGAAGGCCATTAGTTCATTCAAAGGAAAAGGGGGAAAGGTTGATGACCTTACTCTTGAGCTTGAATCAATGAAGGACATGTTAGAGAATGCTCAGTGGGCTCTAACAGAGGTAGAATATCAACTCATTGATTTCACATGTCTCAAAGAACAAGAGAATGAATTAAGAGTTGAAGAAATCAAGCAAGTAATTGAAGAGCTTGATTATCTTCAAGGGAAGTTTGATTTGAAGGGTTTTCCTAAGAAATCAAAAGATGCAAGTGTATGCATAAGAGGTATAGAGGATTTGGTTTCCATATGGGAAGTGTTGATCTATGATAACTTCCACATCTTTGACACCAAGGTGTTGTTCAGACATGGTTTGGTAGTTGTTGATGGTTTAATTATGGCAGCAAGGAGCAAAGATTTCAAACTTGTTATTCATGAAGTACCAAGACAAGGTGTTTACATGTCTAATAATCCATCCTTTGGGTTGTGTGTTGTTTCAACACACTAATATTTTTTGGGGATTGGGTTTGAAGACAATGATTGTCCCATGTACTCTTGTTGTTGAAGATTTCACGGTTTGGCTTCAGAGTTTCACTAGAGAGGACATCAATCTCTTGAGAATCCACTTGGTTCTTATCAACATTTGGGAACGTGTTGAGAAATTTTTCTGGAATGTTGGAGATCATTTTTGGTTGGGTATCCATGTTTGGAATTATCAACATGTTTTGATGATAATAATTATGTGTGGAAAGAAGGATCTTTGGAGAGTTAAGCATCATATTTTCAGATTTATGGGTGTTGTTTCTTTCTTTATCATCTATTTGTTGGTTCCTTCTACTCCACAATTGGTGGTTGAGCAAAGAATGGTTCTTTGTTGTGATGGAGTTTCTAGAGAGGGTGTTTCCAACCTTGGACGTGTGTAGATTCATCAAAATGGATGATGATTTTCAGTGTTGTAGCAACTATTCATTTCCTTGCATGCTGATTTTTCTTAAATCAGATTATAAGTCATTCATTTTAGACTTGGTGGGCAGTTGGTACACCCCTTTTTAGACTTTGCAATCTCTTATCAACGGTGATTTTTGGCCTCAAATGGGAGAAATGATGATTCAGAGTGATCTAAATCAGTATTTGGATAGTGTTCAAGCTCTTTCTAGTGGCTATCTTTGTACATTCTCTTGTACAAATGTTTGGGGCAGCAAACCTCTGCCTGATTTGGTTCATCATCTTGAGACTCTCAGAGAGAGTTTTGTGAAATTTTTCAAAAGTCTTCATGATTGTAGTAGAATAAATCAGAGAAGGCATAGTACATTCATGAGGAGTTATAAGGATTTTTTAGTTGCATTCTTGCTAACGATTTCTTTCTTCCTTGCAAGAAGATGTGGAAGAGTCGCATAGTAGTTGTGACTCTGATTCATGCTTTGGGGAGTTATGTTGATGAGTTTGTTTTTTAGTTGATTAGAAAATTCTTCCTTGTGCCCAAGAATGTGATAGTCATTGGCATTGTTAATATTGACTACTCAGAGTCTTTTGGGGGTGTGATGTTGCAAGGTCTTGATTCCAATATTTCCATGTTTCTTAGTTTGAATGTCACGCATGTTAACTCATTGAGGTTGTAGGGAAGGCTATTGCAGTTCTAGTACAATGGCTTTAATTGTGTGATCAAATTGGTGCAACATCGACATGGTGGGTCATTTCAAAGATGGACATGGGATCCTAGGATCCTACTTGGTATAATATGGATCAATTTGTTTCCTTGGACTATGGAGGCATTGCTTGAGGACAAGAAACTTTGGGAAGGGCGGATTGTAATGTCACCATTTTATCCCTACACTCTTTAATGACTGGTAGCCTATTTATGGAGACCTGTAGGCTAGTTAAAAGTGGAAATTAGGGTTTCCTATTTTATAGGAGGTTTCAGTTGAGCTTTTGATGGCTTGCATGTAGGAGTTTGGCTTTGAGCTTTTTGGAGAGCTTCAGGGTGTGGTAACATGCATTTTATGAAAATGACATGCATTTTGTCTGGTACTTTGCATGTAAGAAAGGTTTTTGGGTTTTTCTGGGTTTTCAAAGATCTCCAGAGGGGTGTAACATGCATCTGATTCTATCAACCTTTCTAGATACTTACTATTTTCAGTAAGTCATGAGAACTGCTCAATTGATGTTCAAATGAAGTTTGCCAACACTTAATATTTATAGCAGTTTTCTATTTTTAGTAAATTCTATTTATGGCAATGTCATCCTAGTAGCAGCACAGTCATTTCAGTCCATCATTCTATTTTTGGAAGTGAGGCAGTTCAATTTGGGTGTTGGCTTTTTCATTCCTCTTGGAACTAAGTTTTAATAACTTAGTCATTTTTTAGTGTTGTTTTTTGGACCTTGTGCCTAGGCTATCAACTTCAAGTTGTTTTAAAGAGGGGACTTGCCTTGGACGCCTAAAGTGAAGAATTAAATATTTTAAAGTTAAAATATTTGCTAAAGTTCCTTATGGACACCCAGGAAGAGGAATAAAGTGTGTTGATTAATATTTTATATTCTCCAAAAATTTTGGCGTCCCCCTTGAGTAGTTGAAGTGTTTTGTATTCTCTTCTTGGAGGTTACAGTTGGTTCATTTTCCAAGGAGAAGTCTATTTATTTATGCCTTGCTCATTATTTCTCATCTTTTGGAAATTAAACATAATGTTATGCTGCTAAAAATATTTTCAAAGCTTGCTTAGAGGAACACATACCTCCTAGTTTCTTCCTTCTAGTCTTTGTGCTTGAGAGATAGTACCTAGTTGGACTTACTGAAGACTGTGCTTCACTCAGGAGTATAGATTGAGCTTCAATTTATGATTTATTAAAGCAAATTGTTGTTGTATAATCTATTTTATTATTGTTGGTTCGTGCTTGGCTATAGCACATTTTCATTCATATCTCACTGGGTGAATTTTCTATGGTTCTAGGTTTTGTCTCTATGGTTTTCCTATGCTAGGGTACCCCTTTGCACACATTTTTTATATTTTTTAGAGCGAGTTCTTGAATTTATAGAGCAGGTCGCCCATTTTTGGAGGTTGTACTTTTCGTTGTGACCGCATTGGGAAGCATGCATTAACAAATCAATGTTGAACGGTGGATTTTCTCTGCTTCTACTTGGTCTCCCATCTTCTAGCTCTTATTTGCATTCAGTTTCACATCAAACGAAGAAGTTTGGAGCAAGTTATGAACATTTTGGTGAATCTCTAGTTTGTTGATCTGATTTTTTGTCCTTGTTTTTTTTTATCAACTCTATTAATTTTCTGATTTACACTATTTTTTTTCTATAACATCTTGTATCAGTTAGGGATTATTCTCTAACATACTATAGTTCTTGAAGACATATCTTTACATTGTTGTGTAGCTAATTATCAATTTTGTAAAGCTGGTTTAGTAGTACTAACAGTTGTTATTTAAATCTACACTTTATGTTTTTGTATTTACTCCCATTGAAGAAGTGGTTGAGTCAATATTTTACTTTCAACACTTAATGTTTTAAGTCCCCCCACTGAATAAGTTGTAGTGTGGATTAATGGTTGGCTTGTTGTCTTATTAATTGTTAATATCTCCACTCTCAATGCATAAGTGGTTGAGTTTGTAATTTCCTTTCATTCTATGGTCGGCTCGCCGCCTATGTTCAGTTGTAATTACATTCCAGTTTGCTGACGATCCCCGAAATTGTATGCTCTCACCTCACCCACATTGGTATCTTGGTGATCAAAAGGTGAAGGGTTACTATTCTTGCTAGTTTATATTTGGAGCTAATGCTAACAGTGGTGAAATTGTGTTGATATTTTCAAAAAAAAATTAAGGGGATATTACAAACACCCTTAGCAAGCATCATAGCCCCTCTTACCATCTTTCACACTTCACTCTAGAAAACAACCAACACATTTAAATCATTTATTTTACCTATATAAAGTAGGTTTTGTGCCAAACCGGAAATATGTAGTACATCATTGATTCCCTTCACTCATCCACCAAGGAATCAAGTTAGGATTCTTCCATAGACAACAATCTCCATATGAGAATCATCTCCAAGGCACATCTTCCCACCATCATATTCTTCATATTTAAAAAAAAAAAACTTGATGTGAGTTCATGTGGAAAGAAGCCCCAAGTTCTATTAGCCACACACCTTTTGATGCTTGTGTAGCCAAGGTCATGATAAAGGAATCACCATTGAATCTTGAGACTATATCTTAGAATCATTATTAGAATCACTTCTTCTTCTTTTTCTCCTTGTAGTCTCTTCTAAAATGGATAGGATTTCTATAGTTCCAACATTTATCCCTATACTTACCAAGAGATGTGGATCTCCCATGAGATTTAGATCTAGACTTGTCTTCTTGTCCTTCTAGTTTCCTTTTTCTTTCTATCTACTACAAATATTTAGGGGCTTCTTAACAAATTTGGAAGTATTTATTTGTATCTTTTTAGAAAGAAATGATGTCACCACCTCATCCATTTTAAACTTGGTGGTAATACTCCAAATAGCCATAATAAGGTGGTGCCATAAATCTAGCAAATAATACAACAATATCATGCAATGATCCTTCTCCTCCATTTTTACTCCCATAGAGTTTAGTTGGGTAACTATCATATTAAAGGCATTCATATGGTTAGCTATAGATCCACCACTCTCCATAATGAGGGTATATACCTTATTTCTCAAGAAGAGTTTATTTTCTAAGGACTTAGCTTGATAAATATCTCCCAAATTTCCCAAAGATTTTTTAGGGTGGTCTTAATGAACATTCAACAACACTATACCACCAAAGTCTAACCCTTTTCCTTTCCATCCATTAATTCCCAATCTTCTTGTTTCATTTTATTAGGAATGGTTCTAGATGTTATAAACCATATATCTTAGTCTACAAGTATATCCTCCATTTTGAGATTCCATAGATCGAAATTCATACCAAAAGAATTCTCTAATTTCATTCTCAAAATGCTTGCTATCTCTTCCTGCAATAAGATCAAAGTTCCTTTTGCACAAGTTCCCACTAAATAAAATATTAGTAGAAAAAACCCTCTACCCAACACCTATAATCTAAAGTGATTAGGCTCTAATATTAAAAAAATGGAAGCAAGGTATATGAAAACACTTCTTACACTAATCTTATAGGAGAGTAATATGCAAAAAAAAATTATATTTATAATTACAAAGAAATAAAACACAAGAACATATAAACAAGTATACCATAGCATGGGTGTTTACATGGGGAAAATTATTTCGAGGGAAAAACCACACAATCCAAAATCATAACCACTTGTATTATTCAACAACAACCATGATTATAATATAATAAGAAGGTTATTCCTCTTTTTGTAGTATCACCAAAATTTAATTCTAGAGTCATTTCAAAAGCATAATAATATTGGAAAATCAACTACATATACTCCATCTCAAACACCCAAGTTATAGGAAAATATCAAACTATAAACCAAGAGTGGTTTCCAAAACTATCTACCAAATCCATGGGCCCAAATGTGTCACCCAAAATGGTACAAATTCCAATGCCCAAGTTGGCCATAGCCTTGTAGGTTATTTTTTAGAATATTCTCTTACAAACATCATAACATATCATATGTAACTCCTTGATTTAGGCACTCATTTTATCATATTCAAACCTATTCAAAGATGCATTATGATCTAAAATAGGTCCAAGATAATTTAGACAACATTTGCATGGTCAAATCTAGGAAATATAAAAAACTAAAATTTGATATTTTCTATATTTTAGTAATCAATATTTTTGGAGGCCTTTAGAGCATTTCTATCCCTTTGTTGCCTTAGAGAGTCATGTCACTATTGGCTAAGCCTCTCCAAATCTCTACTTAGATCTTCTAGATTTCTTTCCAATGCATCCAAGAACTTCAATTTCTAATAAGCAAGCTAGGAGTTATGACCCCACCAAGTTGGGATACCAACAATAAATATTTCCTATTTAAATTAATTAATAAAATATAATATTAGGATTAAAGGTTGAGACACATTTCCCGAAACTTTTATACATATTTTTGGGGTTGACCTAAGATAACATGTCCATGTAACATAAGGGCAACCCTTTTTAGGTATTTCCATATACCCCTGACCTTTAGATATGAAGAAAAAACATGATAAATGAAAGATTATTTGAGTAAACAAAAAAGTTGAACTATGTACAAGGTTGGTTTGGACTCAAAGGATGAATATACAATCATGAAATTGGCCCAAACCTATAGATTTGATCTCTAAAAGAGAAAAAATCCAAATACATTTTTCTAACAATAAGGCACAAATTCTAAAGTAGATATCAATCTAATTCCAACATCACATCAAAATTTCCAACATCATTGTTATATCTAAGTGGTCTAATCTTGTTTGTATTTATTGTCCTAAAATGGAAAGTATAATTATCTAATTATTAATCCCAACTATTTTCATTATTCTAAGTTGATTTGTGCTTAGTTGATTACACTTAATTAGCCTAGGTTAACAAACAAGAAAAAAATATTTTCCTTTTACACTTACAAAAATATCTAGGTAAATAAATGTAAATAAGCACTAAATATTGATTATATTGGATAAATAACTTGAACAAAAATAAGTACTAAATTAGATCTAAAATAGGACAAAAAATAAATATAAATGTATACCATAGTGTTGGAGAAGAGGATACTAGTTTGAATAAGACAAATGATTGTTGCCTATTTTTTAAAGTTGGGTCTATAACTAACTAAGATAAAAAATTCCTATACATTCTAGAATTATGCATGCATCAAGGTCAAACATGCACCTGTGGCCTTGAATTGCCATCTATGATTTCAACCCAAATGGTGCAACTATGATCTTTTCCTGCAAAATTAACCCTATTGTCTTCAAATCTTACATACTTGCAAACAATTCTCACTTATATTTGTAACCTACAATAAAAGACTTTATGGTGTTAAGAAATACCATTGGAACTTGCTACAATATATGAAGTAGGTGACTTGTACCCCTCCTTTTTCCTTATTCACATGCATAATGAGCAATGCAATAGATGTTGGAATGACTTGGTGCAATAGTTAGGGTTTCACCATGTGCTAATAAAAGGGTTGATATGATTGATGAAAAAAAATTAGTGGTGATTGTGTATTGATCTCTTATGACATATAAATCTCATGGGGTTATCCCATGGATGGGTGAATGGTGGGTTTTTTCCATGATCAAATGACCTAGGAGTGATGTCCTTGTATACTTGTTTTAATAACACAATTTGAAAGATACAACATAGGAAACAATGACTAATGGCTAGTTGAAGGTTGGTTAGCTTGGGCCTAGGATAAAAATTTATAATTTAAAAAACCTTTTCAATCCCACACATGTATACTTAGACTAAGTTAAGATCACATTTGCAATTTTAAACTCGAGAGAAAACTATGATTTGATATCAAGAAATACTCTATGCAAGGATAAGATGTTTCTAACGGCCAATATAAACTTGGGGTCAATGAGAGTGCAAAATTGGTTGAAAATGGTGTAAAATAAAGGTTAAAGTATAAGGTATTAACTTGTCACTCTTGCAATTGAAATTGGAATAGGATCATCCTTTTGTAAGACAAAAACAAACATAAAAAGCTCTTCTAGGGGACGGTCGAGGGCCTCCCACCAATATTGTAGAAAGTTGGATCTATAAGCACTCAAAAATATACAAGCCAACAAACCAAATCCAAAAATGAAAAGAATATACAAACGCCAATGTGGCATTAAAGAGAATTTAACAACTAGCTCTCCTCTCTAAGGAAAATCCTATGCATTAAGCCTCATAGATGTTAGGATTAAGGTGTCATCTACCTTGTAATTACTATGTCATATTGCATGGGTCCAACATCCTTGGAAAGTGTCCCTAGTCACTGAGGGTGTATTAGGAAAATAATTTGTAATATTTTATTCTCGGTATTATTTGTAATACATTCAAAAGGGATGAAGGGTTCCACTAACAATGGTAAAGGTGACTTGTGCACATAAATATTTAATTTATTTTTTCCCAAATGTGGGCGCCTAGAATGGGACTATAAAAAACAAGTTAAAAGGACAAAAGGTGATTTTTAGGATTCTCTGAGTGGGTGCTTGGAAAGATGCAACAAGTTTCTATTGATATTCCTTCATTTGTAGCATTTCATGTGATGTTTCATTTATAAGTTTGGATGCCTAGGTTGGAGGGAACGTTTTTGGAGCAAAATCCTATGTCCTTACACATTCCTAGGAGGCAAATCAAAGGATGGGACATTTGGAATGAAGAGTCATCTTTGGGTGCCAATTTTTGTGCATAAGACCTCTTTACAACTCTATAAATTCAACTCCTTGGATGTAGAAAGTGGGTGGAACAATTGAAAGTGGAGTTATATTGCAAGTACAAGAACCTAATAAGGAACAAGTTGGAGCACAAAGAGGTTGTTCACAAGTACATAGGTGTTTCCATATTATCGGTAAAGAGAAGAATGGAAGTGTGTGACAAATTGTAATCTTGTTTTAAAGATAATGCATACAGCCTCTCTTCTTGGTGGAGTTTTTCTCATAAGGGTTTCTCCACATAAATACTATATTGTGACTCTTTTATGTTGATTATTTGTGCCTCTTTTCTACATCTTATGGTGATTTTATCTTCTTCTTTTTTTTTTATTAGTTCTCATAAGGTGGTGTTGTTCAGAATGCTATGTTGGCTGATTTTTAGTATCATAAAAAGATGGATCTAAGTCATGTGATTCTTTTATTTTTCTTATTTGTGCCTCTTTTTTGCTATCTTATGGTGATTTTATCTTTTATTTATTATTGTTATAAGTTCTCATAAGGTGATGTTGTTAAACATGCTATGTTGGCTAATTTTTAGCATCATAAAAAGATGGATCTAATCATGGTAATTCCATATTAAGGTTACTTGACTTCATATTTGCATATAAATTTTAGATTTTCATATTGTATTAGTCCAAACTTAGTATCTCGCCAATTGATGTCATAACTTGAGAACGAAGCTTTAAGGTTAATTCATTGGATTGAGATTGAAATTTTCCCAACAAGTGGTATCAAAGCTAGTTCGGTGTAAGAGCCATTGGACTAGTAAGAAGGGGGGGTTTGTTACCTTTCTTGAAATGTTGGAGGCTTGTGGGTTGCAATGAATGTTCTATGAGTTAACCTTGTTTTGCAAATCTATGAGATTAGAAGCCATGGATATTGTCAATGCTATCTATGTTGGGCAATGAAAGCTCATGATTGTGGAACTTCATGAAGTTGATCATGTTTCTTGCACAATGGTAACCTAGAGCTCTTGTTTGACAATATGTATCCTCTTGTTTGGTGTTTTTATTCGTTTACCTATTGGTCATGTGTAGTGAGAAGTTTTTTATGTTGGATGGTTACTTTTGATATCTTGGTCACATGAAGAAATACCTACTATTTGGACTAATAAATGGAGTGCTTATGTTAGGTTCATGGTTTTAGCCCCTAGTTACATGAAATCATTGGAAGATAAGCCACTGATCTCTTGTGAGTTGTGGATTTGGTATATATATTTTTCTATTTGGTAATCTCTTGGACAACCTAGTTCCCTTGTTTCTTTGTGGGTTGTGAAGATGATATGTTTCATATATTATAAGCTCTTGGACAACTTGGTTTTGTTGTAAGTTGTGTAGTTTTTCTTTGTTTCAAAATTTGTGGGTTTTTATATTTGTGCCTATTCCATTGTTTAGATGACATGTTTGATGTGAATTTCTATATTTTTAAGTGGATTTTGATTTACAAATATGGTTTTGTAGGTTTTACATTTTAACCAAAATGTTTTGTATGTAGATATGTGATAAGAATGTACTTAAAGTTATTTGGATGAAGACAATTACATGTTTACATGGTTGCTTACTTGGGTCCATAATACTATGGTCACTCAATTTGTGGATTTTTTTGGAAAATGAAGTCTAGCGGCGACTTGGTGTTTGAGTCTTGGAATCTACATGTGATATTTGGTTGCCTCTATTATGCATATTATTGATGAGATATTGAATCTATATTTTGATGTGGACTTCATGGTGTAGATTTTATTTGGCTGGCTTTTTCTGGGTCATCTTGTTCCATTGGTATGTTTATTTTAGTGAGACAAAGAGATGGTTAGTTGGAGTACTTGATATAGATGTATATTGGACTTGTAACAGTTGGCTATAGTGCATGATAAGCTTTATTCACTAGAGTTTTAGTAGTGATGTTGTTCATAATGCCATGCATAGATTGGTATCACTTTTAGTGGGAGCTATGTGTAGTTACATAGAGTGTTATATCCTCTTATTTCAAGGTCTTAGTTCTTCTTTTAAAGTTTTTGGTGTTGTAGTGTGTATTTTAACTATGTGAGAGACATGAATGATCTTTGATTAGGAGATGGGCGATCCTCTATAATGGTTTTTGGTGTTATTAGGAGCTCCTATTGTTTGAGATTCCATTGACATTGTTGATACTATTGAAAAAGAATGGCTATCTTCATGCTCTTTGGCAATGTTAACGTCTTGGTTGCCATGAAGGACTATTAGAGCCTTTGGTTAAGGTGTTATTTATGATATTCCTTTGGAGAGGATGTAGTTATTTTTGGTTTCAATTATTAAAAATTTTCTTGGAGCTTCATGATTTTGCAAGTTTCATTTAAAGTTGGCATGAAATGATTAATGGATGCTCATGGAGACTAGAGTGACTTGGGTGAGGCTAGATATCTCTTCTACTTAGATCTATATGTGTTGGAATGTTACTCATTATGAGGAATTTAGTAGAAAGACCAAGGAGCCTACACCTAGTTATGGATGTGAATCCATTATGGAACTGAATAGAAGATTGTCATTTGTTGTAAGTTTTAATTTCTTAGTGTTGTATGCATATGACAATCTTATATCCCACTCTTGGTCTACTCGACACGTGAATGTTATAATATGTGTTTCTCACCTACTTATCAGATGCATTCTTTATATGTATCCTACCTTCTCATGTAAATTTGTCTTATAAGCTTTGAATATTGTTGAGAAGTAGGTGCATGGTTTTATTTATTTCTATTATTCTCCTAGTTTTGGTCTTGAGCTATAGAACTAGTTCAGAGGACTTGTTTGGAGAAAAATGAAATGGTTTATGGGTTTGGGTAGATTCCTAGTGTTGTAGAATGTTTGGTTTGGTATACCTTTAGTATGAGAGGTTTGCATCTATTATTTCCATGTTTCATTTGATTCAAGTGATAGATGTTAATATCATTTCAATTTGGGATGTTGAAGGAGATCTTACTACACACATCTTGGCACATATTAGTTTGGTTCAAGGGCATGGTTTTATTTGCTAGATCTCTCTTTCCTGGTATTTTATCTTCTTTCTAGATATTTTTCTATTTATGGAATTGAGGTTTTTATTGATTCAAATATTCTTTGTATTTTTTATTAATTGATAATACTTTGATAGCTCCTTGATCTTTTCCGTTATTGGTTTGGAGGACTTGGGAGAGATATTTGGTTTTGCAGTGAGAGATGTAATTTGTAAATCATGTTTCCTTCACACTATGTGATAGAGGAATTGGCCATGTCCTCTATAGGATGTGTTGTAGGAAGACATGTGTAATTCTTTTATCATGATTTCAGATTTGACATTACCCATGTAGTGGGAGTTCCCAAATATATTGTTTCTTCATTGGAAATATATCCTTGCTATATTTGTTTGTAGGATAATAATGTGATGATGTATTTGCATGTTGCATTTATTTCAGATCTACCAGTTATGTAGTTTGTAGGTGTGCACATCCTATTGATTGTAGTGGGATTACTCAAATTTGAAATGTTTATATTCATGAGATTTATTTAGTGTTTATATAGACTTTGTTAGTTGACCTTGTATGTGGTCATTTGTGTATTGGCATGTTGTGTTGGGATGAAATAATGGATGCTTTGAGATGAAAGGATGGATTCTTAGAGTGGTGGACATACATGGAATTGATTATATATTGTGGGTTGATATGTTCATAGCATGGAATTCTTCCTATGTTGTTTTGTATACCCCGTTTTGAGGTATGGCTAGCTTGGATAAGTTACAATTTGTCATGGTTACTATTCCGTCTTGTGTGAGTGTGGTAGAAACTTAGAGCCATTTGTTATCATTTGAACTTGATGCTTGTGTTTATGTAAATATTGGTACAAGTTTTAGCAACAATTGATATGTTATACCTTGGCATGCTCCTTGTTTAATCATAGATGACATGATGTGAGAAGTTTTTTGCTTGATGGTGGATATCATGATTGCTTTTGCAGGTATCTTGTTGGAGTATGAGAATATGGTGAAGATTTAAGTGGTAAATGATTGGATAAGGGATTATTTTTCCCTTATTTTTGATTCCTATGGGTGTAATTACAATGTATGATAAGTGGGAGAATGTTAGGCTACTTTGTAAATATTACATGGTTCCAAAACCCTTGGAAAACATACCCAAGAAATTAGGAAGTATTGGGAAAATAATTTGTAATAATTTATTATCACCATTGTTTGTAATACATTCATAAGGGATGAAGGGCTCCACTAGCAATGGTAAAGGTGACTTATGCACATAGATATTTAATTGATTTTTCCCAAATGTGGGTGCCTAGAATGGGATGGTAAAAGAAAAGTGAAGAGGAAAAAATATGACTATTAGGATTCTCCAAGTGGGCACTTGGAAAGAGGTAACAAGTGTCTCTTGATATTCCTTCATTTTTGGCATTTCATGTTATGTTTCATTTCCAATTTTGGGTGCCTAGGTTGAAGGGAAATTTTTTGGAGCCAAAACATGTGTCCTTATACATTCCTAGGAGGCAAATCAAAGTATGGGATGTTTAGAATGAAGATTAATCTTAGGGTGCCAAGTTTGGTGCATAAGATCTCTTTACAACTCTATAAATTCAACTTCTTTTTATGTGGAAAGTGGGTGGACCAGTTGAAAGTAGAATTATGCTAAAGGTACAAGAACCTATGAAGGAACAAGTTGGAGCATAAAGAGGTTTTCCATAGGTCCATAGGTGATACCATATAGGTTTTTCCATAATAGAGGCAAAGAGGATAATGGAAGTGTGTGAGAATTGTAATCTTGTTTTAAAGATAATGCATGCTTGACCTATCTTATGGTGATATTTTTTATTTATTTTTATTATAAGTTTTCATAAGGTGGTGTTGTTAAGCATGTTATATTGGCTGATTTTTAGCATCATAAAGAAGATAGATGTAATCATGGAAATTCCATATTTGTATAAAAATTTCAAATTTTCATATTGTAGTAGTCTAAGCTTGGTATCTCACGAAATGATTTCAAATGTTCCTTCTTGTATTTCAATATTTTATCATGTTTTTTTCCCTTAAAACTTATATTTTTCACCATAGTGGATTTGTTTCTTTATTTAGGAAACAATTATGAAACCATTGTGTCAGTCTTGTAATTGATAAAATAAGGGTTAAAAGTGCAAGGTATGCACTTTTCACCCTTATAGTTTTAATAAATATATATTAAAAAATATATGATCATATTAATCAAAATATAAGAGTGTAAGTTAAAATAATGGTTTTACAATAGAAGAGTAAAAAATAAATATTTATTACTTGATAAAATAATAGAAATTAAAAAACATAAGAAAGCAACAAAATTGTGTGCATGGCATAGCATCAAAATAAAGAGGATTGTCCTTTTCTAGGAGAGAGACAAACACAAAATAATCTTTTGAGGGATGATCTAGGACCTTCCACCCATCTTGTAGAAAGTGGGATCTATAAGCACCCAAAAACAAATGTGCCAACATGTCAAGTTTGATCATAACAAGAATCTTCAAATTTCAATATGGCATGTTAAAAATAATGTGATAATTGTTTCTTCTCTCCAAGGAAAATCTTTCCCATCAAGCCTCCTAGACCCCTCTGATTGTCTCCAATACCCCTTATTGTCTTTTAGTATTTTCTTGTATTTCGATGTTTTCCTTACAAAAAAATTATCACAATAGGGAAATCATTGCTTTCTCAAAGCAACAGTTGTGAAATCATTGTGGTGGTTTCACAACTAATGTGGTGATTTCAAAATCATTGCCTACTAAAAATAGTGATATTCTCAACATGAGCTTTAAACATGCAAATTTCCTTAAAAATATGCGTTCCACTTTTGTTTCTCTCTTAATTTCAATCAATTGAGATCCATTTTTTATTTCTTATCTCAAATACACTCCCATAAAAAATATTGAAAATAAGTCATTTTAGAGGTATGCAAGGAATTATAGAAAGCAACTTAGACTTTGCCATTTTTACTTTACAATCATAGTCAAACTAAACCAATCATATTCCTTTTTGATCACTTCCAGATACTGAGAGGGGGGGAGTGAATCAGTCTACAAAATAAATTGAACCCATTTCATAACTTAAAACTTTCAGCACCACTCAAACTCCTTAAGCAAAAAAAATATAGCAATTTGAATCTTTATCAACTTAAGCAAACTTTACCAATGAAAGATATAGCAATAATTAGATCAACCACAAAGAGATGGAAACAAAGAACACCCACATGCACAAGGAGACACCATATTTACATGGAAAACCCAATGAGGGAAAAATCGTAGTGAGAGTTAACTCACAATATAAGGCTCACTACCAAAAAGACTTGTAGGAAGGTTCACTTCCTTAAAGAAAGATACAAAGGACTTGTTGAACTGAAGACAACAAGACTTTAGGAGAAAGATACAAGGACTTGATGAGATTCACTATCTCAGATTATGATACAATATGATTTAGAAAGAATTACAATGATTTTCTAACACAACACTCTATTGACCGAGGCATTACAACACAATTGATCTTTCCTTTCACAATCTTTACCACTATCTCTATTGGATATTCAATACAATTCTCACACACACACTTCTTCGCACTTGTACACTCTTCCATCTTCTTGCATCCAAGATGATCTTGCATTTATATACATTGCAACACTTCAATTCTTCAATTCGGTTGGTCGGGAAGAGAATAAATAATGAATTCAACTGGCCGACCACCGAAAACATAATGCGATCCTATCCAAAAGATAGAGAGGAATAAAAAAAATCTTAGCACTTCTTCCAATGTGATCCAAAATAATTTACATGCACATGCACATGCATATCAACCTAAGTTGACATCAAGGAAATGTATGGATGAAACATTGAAGTGCATAACTAGTCGGCTCAAAAACATACTTCTAATTTCATTTATTTGATGTGGTCCCAAACAAAATAGGTCAAGACCCAAATATATCATAAAACATCTTCCATTGTTGGAACAATCCTCTAACCACATAGTCCAAGCAAAGGAACAAGCCTTGTTGGCCACATATCTACAAAAGACCAATAAATCCAACTCAAGATGTAATGTGGTACCAAAGTGGCCAATTAGCAACATGCGGATCACATGGGGATGTTCCTTGAACATCCAACATCACTTCCATACACTTATTTCATACTTTCATGCCACTAACAACTATCGCAGACCAACTAGGAACAAAAAACTCTATTCCAAAAGCATAAATGCTTAATCATGAGATATATCATTAACATATCAGTTTGTGGACCACTTCAACACATGAGATTGGAACTGAGACATTGCACAAATGTTGAAATCACATTCACCAAGCCGTAGGAGTAGAGACATCAATGCAGAGAAAGAAGAGCATTTCTCGGATTAGTCTGAACAACCAACAACATTGCCAACCTTCAACAATTCACAAATATATCCTTGGAAACATAGGTGACCTGAAAAGATAGGAGTGCAACATCCACAAAACACTGACATTGAGTACCAAACTACAATATCAAAGCATCAACAATGGAGGAATGCAAAGCATTCTCCCAGACATACTTCACTGCATCTTCTTGAACCAAAAATACTTAAGCAACTTGCAGAGGCCAAAAATTTCTTTCAGCATCACATAATTCATTAGGATCATTAGGAGAGAGCATAAAACATACTGTGGACCTTCACCAACATCTCTCCACTATTAGTCATGCTTCTAATCCTCATCTTAATATATCATTATGAATTCAACTTTACTGATAGTAATAATGCATTATATGAACAACAATTCTTATTTGATAAGGCATGACATCCAACCATGAACTTCAACACTTCTTCTTTGATAAGGCATGACATCAACCATGAACTTCATCACTTCTTCTTTGATAAGGCATGACATCAACCATGAAATTCATCACTTCTTCTTTGATAAGGCATGCCATCCACCATGAAATTCATCACTCCTTCTTTGATAAGGCACGACATCCAACCATGAAATTCATCACTTCTTCTTTGATAAGGCATGACATACAACCATAAACTTCATCAACAATATTAGTCCAAGCCAAATATAACAATGATAAGTAGTGCCAAGGACTAACCACCTTCCATAATCAATGTTGACAGAACTGACAACCACATATAGCAATCTTTGACATGAGAGACAAACAACAAATAGTGTTGTTGTGTTGACAACAAAGATAACAACTACCAACAATCTTCTTAGTGTTGACATCAATGACAACCATCGATGTTGACATCAATGACAACAACTGCAAACATTCCTATTATCCTAACACTCAAATTTTCCTTTTTTTTGTCTTGATGTATGCCATAGTTGCTCACAAGAAGGATAAAGAGAATTTGATACAAAGGATTCAACCATAAATATACTTCATACTTGTAGCATTTAGTTCTAATTATGTAAATTCCAATTTATCTATTTAATCAATTTACCTGTTAATTACTTTATATCGTAGGTGATATTTTTAGATTAATTATTGGCTTCTTTTTTATATTTGGACTAGAATTAACCAAGTTTTGGTTAATTAATTTTATTAAATGTGCAAATTGGTACACATGTATCAAAATATATATAAAAACATTAGAATTAAGAAGATTAGGATGTATTTAACCATAATCACTCTTCATACTCTTCTTTCCTATTTTTTTTCTTCTTGTGGAGAGTCAATGTCCTGCTTAGAGGCTTACTAGAGTTCAACTTTTACTTTATTTTGGCTTCACATGAGGAGGCAGGAAACCCACTTTGGCCATGCGTCGACGTCTTGTGGTGTGTGTAAGGTCATCATGAAGGGAGTTAAATATTACATATTCTATGACGTGTAAGAGAATTTAAGAGGGAGTTTACACTAGAATCTTGATTAACATTATGATAATTTATTATAATTACCATGGAGCATCTTTTCTAATGTTAAATAAGGAAAAATTGGGGTACCCAAGTTTAGGTGGTCAACTATGAAAATTTATGATAATGTAAGAGGTTTAAGGAATATGCTAAAAATAGTCATGAAGACCAAGACCAAGGAGGGGTGTTGGAATTTGAACCCACCCATTTAGGCACCATACCTCTCATGGGTTTGCAAATGATTTTCCCAAACCATTCATGGTTTCCAATTTGTACTTAATCTATTTATTGGTGCTTGGAGTTGTAGTTTGGATGGTTGATTTGTAGGTACCTTTATGTGGCCAAATTTTCTCTAGATTTATATATTGGTGAAATTATTATAATAACTTGCTCTAAAAGTGTATTGTATTCCTTTAGTTTATTGAATGATACATCAGGTTGCTTTGGAGTTTGGAGTTTTTCTCTTAAAAGTTTTTTCCCACATACATATGTGTTATGTTATATTGCTTATTTTATGTTTATATGTGTTTTTACTATTTGTAAGTTGAAAAGATTAAATTTGAACAACCCTCTCCTCATTAGTTTGGTGTAGGATTTTTTTTCGTACATGGATTCATTTCAAGTAACTATATAGGATAAAGTAGAATGAATATCTCTAAACCAAGAAGATAAATCACCACTTTCAATCATGAATCAATCCTACACCACAAAAAATGCATCCACATAAACAATTATGTCATGCCAAATCTCCAAGCAAACAAGGAACCTCCATGAAGCCATGATCACCACCTAATGTATCCACACAAACAATTATGTCATGCCAAATCTCCCTGTATAAGGAACTCCATGATACCATGATCACCACCTAAAATGTAGGCACTACAAAATGGCTTAATTTTTTTCTTCATACATTGTATTATATATGGATCCATAGGTTTTTGGGCCTTCTAGACTTAATGGTGAGGTCTATTTTCTTTCAAGAGGTCTCCAACAAAATCTCAACTATGAAACCCTCATAAAGAAAACCCAAGCAAAGAATTTAGTTGTCAAATCTTCATCAAACCCCAAATCTACACCAACCTAGGTTTGTAAACACACATGTAACCTTGAAAGCATGTTCTTTTTTTGCAAGGCCATGGATTAAACTATGCACAAGAATCTAGTCATACCAAGGGTTAACAACTAGGAAGATGTTCCTCATTCAACCTAACAACCAAGATTTAATATTAAATGAAGGAAAAATTATAACAATAATAACCATTTCCACATAACTCCATTAGAGAAAAATATGCAAAAAAAAATTCAAAATCCACAATGAAAAACAATAGACAAACACACCATCAAGATGACACAATATGTATCCTCAAAAATCTCAAAGGGAAAAACTTAGACTCCAAAAGTACCCACACAATTCAATGTATTATCTCATGAAAAAATATTACAAAACTTGTAGAGTCTTCATGCAAGGATTTTAAAACATCAAGATATCTAATTGTACTCCATTGAACAAGAAAATTAGAATAATGTAACCAAAAATCTCAATCCATGTTTCCTCTCTACGCATATGCAACCTATAAGAGATGCTCAATTCAACCTTAACAAACAAGCCAAAGGTTATGATAGAAAACCTTTAAAACCACTCATGTGCTTACTTTTATAGACACAATCTTCTACAAAACCACCAAGTGGTATTACATGTTAGAGTTATCATGCATTAGCTAATAATTAATTAATATTTAATTAATTATTAGTCTAATTTATTTTCATGCACGTAAGCTAAACTTAGGAGTTCTTTAGTAAGTTAACTAAGTGCTTTTCTATGTTAACTAAAGTGAGCTATTATTAGATCATTCTATCCCATCGCATGTGATGTTAACACTTGTCCTGATCTAATCCCTTTACCATTTAGGTTTTCTCCTATATAGCGCTCAACCCTCATTGTATTATCACTTTGGAGATTTTCTCTTCTGATCTCTCAAACTCTCAACCTTTGAAAACTTTTTGTTTTCCTTGAAGATTCTTGAGGTTCTTCTATAGCTTTTTCTTGTTGAGGAATATTGCACGTATTGTTTGTGGATCTCTTGAGTGGTATGTTTATTTGTTTGTTGTTTGATCCGGTGGCTCATGTTTTTCACAATTCTAACATGGTATCAGAGTGTGGATTCATCGAAATCCTTCTTGATTTATGAGGTTTTTTCTCCAATTAGGGTTACAAGAGCAAATTTGAAATCTTCTTTGTTGTTTTTTTTTTTGGTTTTTTTTTAAAGTAAAATAAATAAAAAATCCGCCACCCTAGGGTCATATGGGCAACCATTGCCCAGCTCTTGGGGGCTAATTTTTTTTTTTTTGCAAAATAGGTAGAATCGGGAAAATGGGCATAACTTTTTGCTCGGGTATCAAAATTGGGAAAACAAGATATCATCGAAAAACTGGTTCTGAGCACTATACAATGGTGCTAATTTTTCTCTCTCTTTTTTTTTTCTACTAGTGCATTCTACAACCTGTTGAAGTTAGAGGTGTTGTTTTTAGTTCCGAGCTCATAAATTTTGACTAGTTTCTTCATTTTTCACAATTTGAGTGGCATTGGAGCTGTCTTTCAGAGCTCTTCACATCCATCTATTCAGTTTTCTAGATTGCGCTTCAAGTATAATTTATTCATGTTTTTGTGTTTTTGCACTCTAGTGAATTACTTGGATGTTTTAGCTCCTGGAAACTTGTTTGTGTGGGATGACTCATTTTTGGATGTTCTTCATGTATTTCTAAAATTCTATCCTATTTGGACATTGTAGACATTTTTTTCATACACATTCTCTTTTGTAGATGCACTAAGATAAAGTCCCATTCTAGTGTATACTTTTTGGGGATTTTGCACATCCTGTTGTGCCTTTTGTATTTGCACTATGATATTAAGTGCCATGGGGGGGTTCATATTTTCCTTTGGTTTTCCATCACACCATTGTCAAGTGAGTGTCCCTTCCACAATAGTAATGAATCCCAGTGATTCTTACCTTATGCGTGTGTGCCTTAGTTTGCACACCTTTTAATTTGTAGGTTGTTTCTCCTACATGCACTTCTTGGTTTCACACAGTTTCAGTGTACCTATCTTGGCTCTCCCTTTTCAGCATATGAGAGGGGGTCTCTACTGTTGGTGCTAATGCTTCCTTAGTTTCACACTGGAGTGATCTACATATCTAGTTCATGTTCCCATGTACTTTCAAATGTAGTGTACATCAACGTCTGGTTACATGTATTTCAGTGAGATGGATCATTTACCATATGGACACTCTTGCATTCCTATCTCTGGAGGTTCTTCATTTCAACATTGTATCAGTCATCATTCGACATCATTCTACAACTTCTTCGTGCTTATGTGATGTTCTACATGTTCCTCTTTTTTGGGACACTATTTCAGTTGGAGGCTTTTTAGTCCTTCATTTTCCTTTCTCTCTTTTGGAGAGAATTTTTCTCCCACTATGGTTTTCTCCTTTTCTCTGGTTTTAAGAGATCTTTTGTTTATACATGGGTACCTTACTAGGCCTTGTTTGTTGGGACCCATCATGCACTCTTTTTAGGGTTTTTAGCTACTCTCTAAGTTCATCTTAAGGGGGGTGTTAGAGTTATCATGCATTAGATAATAATTAATTAATCTTTAATTAATTATTAGTCTAATTTATTCTCATGCACTTAAGCTAAACTTAGGAGTTCTTTATTAAGTTAACTAAGTGTTTTTCTATGTTAACTAAAGTGAGTTGTTATTAGATCATTATGTCTCATCGAATGTGATGTTGACACTTGTCCTGATCTAATCCCTTTACCATTTAGGGTTGCTCCTATATGGCACTCAACCCTTATTATATTATCACTCTGGAGATTTTCTCTTATGATCTCTCAACTCTCAACCTTTGAGGACTTTTGTTTTCCTTGAAGATTATTGAGATTCATTCTGTAGTTTTTTCTTGTTGAGGAATATTGCACATATTATTTGCAGATAGATCTTGTGTGGAAGGTGTCTTTGTTCGTTGTTTGATATTGTGGCTCGTGTTTTTCACAATTTTAACATTACATAAATCATATGCCTCTAAACTATGAGCTTACAAAACCATGTACCCCTCATTTATTTTGTCATACTAAGTTTTCCCTTTTGGTACTAAGTTTCTCCAATCTTAAATATTTCCCAATATGCAGCCCACATTAAATATTTATCCCAATGTTACATACAATATACAAGGTGTCTCCAAGAATATATAACTCATGTGATGCACACATCCCTAGATAATTTCCTAGGTGAATTACTTTTACATTACAAGAATTATGCAAGGTGAACAACACACATTTTTCAAACAAAAATGACTCAGACATCCTCATGCTTAGGTTTGGGATATTACATAACTTGTGGATAATATCATGAATAACTAACCATGGGATTATGATGTATTTTGACTAATATTTGTTTGGCTTTATCTTTCATAGCCTTAGTGGCAACCCTTGATGCATTGTTAGGGGATCTTGTACCCTTACCTTATAGTCTTGGTATATAGTGACCATGTCCTACATAGATTGGTACCTTTAAATTCATTGTGACACACTTTGTGGGGAAATAATTCTATTTGAGATGTTTTTTATTTATGTGATTATTTTCTTGCAAATAGAGTTGGAGAAGCTTGTTGGGATTTTTTATCTATCCATGTGTTATTATAGTTTTGGGGGTTTTACTTACACCCTAAACCTAGTGACTTTTAGGAGGAAGTCCATTTTAAGGGGAAGGGAATGCAAGGACAACCATTTTTGAAATCTTTGTATCATTCTTCCTTTATTTTTTATTTGATGTTATCCATTGGTTGGACCCTTCAATGAACCTTGTTACACTTCTATTAATATATTTTTAGTAATATCAACCTCCTAGAATAACTCCTTGATTATAAATTTTATGTTAATTATTCATCATTATTAAGGTTTCAAATGATGCCAATTGATTCACTTTGAAAGGTGAGACCCACCTACTATTGTAACCCTACTTGTACTTCATATGCTTGATGATTTGGTTAATCCTAGTTAATTATGACACTTATATGAGACCTTTTAACATTTTGAATTTTAATTCATAGACGTAAAATTGATTATCTTGTATTATTAGATATTAAAATGTGATTATTTAACTTAGTAAACAAAGTTTAATCAATGAATTATGAATGAATTAAATTTGGATAAAGTGACATGTCTCTAATAGTAGGAGTTATTTTAAATATGTATTCAAGATAGAGATTTATGCTAATATTATTTTATAATCAACTATTGATGTTGTTATGTTCCTTGATAATGGAACTGTTTATGAATATGATCATGGCCATTGAGATATTTAAGACAACTCAAGAGGATTGATAATTAAATAAACTCAAATGCCTAAGTGACAACTTAGCTAACCCTATTGAAGATATGATTCTAGGTAAGTAGATTTAGGTAAGTTGTGAATGCATGATATCTTGATAGTTGTCTTGTTTCAATTATTTTAAAATAAATTGAATAATATGATGATATGTGATTTTAACCTAAACCTTCATATCATAGCTTAATTAAGAATTTAAATGTTATTACAATTTAATAAAATTTAAATAGATTAAAAATATTATGGCGTGATTCAAACTAATTGTAAAAATTGTGTTCCAACGTGAATAGTAGAGTTTATGAAAATTATATAAAATTTACGTGAATTAAATAGATTACAATCAATATTAGTTAATTATGATTGAAATATAATTTTGAGGCTAATTATTATGATGTTCATAACTAGTATGTATGCAATTTACTTTAATTATTGCACCTAATAGTATAATTTTAATTATGATGACTAAACTATATATTTTATATATATATTGGTGTTTGCAATGAGTGTAAGTGTATACAATAGATAGTGGGAGAATCATCAAGACTATAATTTTAATCTTGCTTCACATTGTGAAGCAAATGAGATTTTAACCATATATTCAAATGAGACAAATGTCATAGCCTAGTGTGAACTAAGACTCTAAATGTGAACCATACTATTTTAAATGTCTATATTTTATTTTTAAAGCCTTATTTTCAATAATGATAGTATTTGAGTGTATTTCCATGCGCTAAAAAGTGGGCGATAATGCAAGCTTAGATAGAAATTCTAGGCATAATTTTTCATGGGTGTAAAAAATGATTTTGTGTTAAGAGGTCATTTTAGGACTCCAACACAAGTACCTATGGGTAGGGAACTTGGAGATGTAGGACGTGTTCTAGGTTTTGTAGTATATTTTAGGAGCTCTTGAAAAGAGAAAACATTTATGAAGGTGTCCAGGTGTTTGGCTCAAGGTATGCCTGGTCAATTTATGACCTTCCATTTGTGTTGAATAGGAAAAAACATCATTTGAAGAGAAAATGATTTGAAGGAGTCTTCAACTTCTTCCATACTTACCTTAAAAGGTGAAATCCATTCTTTCATATTTTTCTTGTTATTACATATAGTTCTTATGTTTGATCTTGTGTAGACTTTTAATCTTGGTTTAAATTGTAGTTGATTACTATTGGGATTGAAAAAGTAATGGTTTGTTAATGTAAACTGAGTTAGACATCTTTTATACTGTATATCAGTTTTTATATCGTTATATTTATGTTACTCATGTGATTGTAATGATGTAAATACTTGTTTAGATTCTAATTAAATTTCATGTTCAAAAAATTACATTAATCTCTAATTAAATTTCATGCATTAATCTCAAGCTTACTAATTTGAGAAGTTATCATATGCTGAAAATTAGTATACATATAATCAAATATAAAATATATACATATACATACTCATATATGATCTAATAGTTATATATATAGAAGTATAACTGCTTACCTGAGGACGCAAAGGCACAAATAAAGTGCTTGTTTCCTAAATGCAAGGAGGATAAGCTGGATGCCATTCAAAAAATCATCATTTTCTCACAATGGGAGGAAGGTCACGTCCATGTCACTGAAGTATATGAATTATTGTTGACTAACATGATTCAAGGATCAGGGCTGAAAGACCTGGCAGAGATGGCTATGGAGGCTCCCTTAAACTCAGACATAGTGCCGATGGAATTGAACGCCATAGAAGGCATTAGGTGCATACCAAAAGGAGGTTGTGTGGCTGGTCTCTTTGACGTATGCAAAAAAAAAAAGAGGAAGATCACAACTGAAGCCCTGACTTTTAGAATGGGAGAACATGGAGACGATTTTCTTTTACCTCAGCCATTGCGGGAATCTACTTGGGCCTGCATTGTCCATTCATGAAACAAAGTTGGCAAAAGGGATTTGTTCCTTGAAGACCAAAAGGTCTTAAATGTCTATAAACCACATCAAGAAGGAATGCGAAATTTATTTTTTATTTTTTAGTTGTTTAATATAATGGGTGCTACCCCCACTAATAGTATACGATGTAGCCAAGAAGGATTGAATATATATATATGAGGGATTGACCTTGTATTATACAATTTAGCCCATCATATTATGGCCCTTGTAAGGGTATGACACCCATAGGACGCCAATACTCCCTTACCTTGTTGATCTTTGAATATTAGCTAATGTATTTCATTATTGGGAGGCCTACCCCTAAATGGGTTTGTCCCCACTTTCCTCTATGTTTAACCTTCTCTTCATAAGTGCTCCTACCATGCCTTCATCACACATTGTCACCCTTGCCAACCATGAATTTTAATCTTGTTTCCTATATGTGTGGCACCTCCTTGTATTGGGATTAGGGGTACCATGACCAACTTACTCCTCAACCTTGGTCCATCTCTTGGTTTCCCAAAGGTATTTGATGTTAGTTAGTCTCTTAGTTATGTAATAATGTTTTATTTAACAAGTAGGAGCATATATTCTTTGTGATGATATTAATAATGTTATAAATTAGGTCAAATACTTATTCAATAATTATTTGGAGCACTTTCATTGTCTCTCATAGTTTTATCTTGTTAGAGTCACTCAAGGACTCAAGCTCCTACGATCACTTGCAAAACCAAAATTAACCTTCTACAAGAGAGAAAATCAAGAGTATAAATTTGTAATAATGGTTGCAAATATATTAGCTCAAATATGACCAATGAATGCAATACAATACAATGTAATACAATGACTTGATTTACAAATGAGAACCCCTTGGCTATATAACCAAGGTGAGACATAAGATTAGAAAAGATCATGACAAGTACCTTAATCCTATGACATGAGACAACAAATATTAAATTACCTAGGACATAAGAAATAAGTGAAATAAGATAATATAATATATAATGCCAACTAAGATTTCTAAAAAGATTCCTAGGACCTAAGTAAACTTAACATGTGAATAAGACCTACTAGGTGAATTAGTTAGGTAAAATACCATATTCACACCAACACCCCCTTAAGTGCAACTTAGGGAAGAATAAACTGATGCAAATGATGGGTCTCGACTATGAGGCCATGTTAGGTACCCATGAAAAAATGCAATTTATCACAAATGGAGAAAAGGAGAAAACCTAGTGGGACAAAACTCCTTCCTAAAAGAGAGATGAAAAGAAATTCTCTCAATGAAGATTGAGAAGGAAAAAACTCCATGTGAAGAAAAAGTCCCCCCCATAAGAGAAGAGAAGAGAGACCATGCAACCCCCCTCAATGTAGAGCCTCTTGCAATGATGGCAGATTCTTGACATTGAGTGTTGAAGATGATCCAATATCGTTGAACAACATTCCCCCATTAGGAAGAAAAAAAACAAGATGGTATGCAATATTTCTTCCCATTCCTAAAAAGAAGACGAGGGAAGAAATGTGATGAGTGATGTCTTTGAACTATGCTCAAGTGTCACCATGTCGATGTCAAAAGTTATCCCACTCAAAACAAGTGTTCTAGGCCACACTGATGAAGAGGACAATCCACAATATCCTAGAAATTATTGTAGAACACAATCCAAAGATAAAGATATCTCTTGTGAAGAAAAATAAGCCCCCTCCAAATGATGCTCAAAAGTATCCACACTCATGTCAAATTGTGAAGAATGATCATGTAGAGAATGAATAAGAGGGTCAGAGTGTCCCCTCACAACAATTGAAGAAGAATCATATTCATCAAAGAGAATATGAATGCAATCAATGGTGTCTCTCAAACCTTAAATGTGGGACTCTACAAATAAACATGCAATGTCTATCAAGTACTCATCCCTATTAGCCATCTATGTAAGATAATGCATATCCTACTACACCAAATCACAAGAAACAAAAACTATGGCAACACACACATCATCAAATGCAACAGAGATGGAGATGAGATCTCAATGAATGGACCATAGGATTACATTTTTCATCCCTAAATGATGCATCCACACAATATTATTGAGTGTGAGCATTTTTATTAGCTGATGTTGGAGTACATAAAGTCTTTGAAGAAGTAGAAGATTTGATGGCCCTTTGGTATTCAAGAATTTTCCAATGAGCACTTCTAATGTATCTTCATCATATGGAATATTATTACAATCATCTAGGGGAGTTGTCATATCCAAAATGGGATCATATGGGAGTGGATCGTTATTTGGATCTCCATACATGAACCAAATTTTCATCCAAGAAGAAATAGGAGTCTTAAAATATGAGAGGATATCACTTATGTTGGTATCGACATTAAGACACATAGTTTCAAGAATATAACTAGTCTTAAGATACTACTCTCTATTCTCCCAATCATTTGGTGGTTAAGGAACCACTTCATAGAAGTAGGGCAATAGGTTAAGCCATTTGAAATGATTCATCATACCATCTCGCAGAGCCTTATAATTCCCTCTATTCAATTCAATTATAAATGGATACATTGTGATAGCCATGAAAAACTTCTCAAATTTAGTTACACAATAGACCAATCAAGAGACTCAATCCAACAAAAACATAATATTACCTCATAATTATTCATTAATGAGACCCCCAACAATATATAATGTTGACACTTTATATGTAGTGCGATTACAATGCCAAATATGGTTTCTAGATTTTACAATTCCAAGATGGACCAAATATGAAAAAATACAACAATATCTTAGAATGAGATCCTCAAATTGAAATTACAATTTCCTAATATGATCTAGACTGAAAATGAAGCATTCCCAAAAGGATGAAGCTTCTCCAAGTGTTAACTTATGTCCAAGTTGTCTACCAAAATGAATATATGCTTAAATCTAAATAAAAGATACCTAGGGTTGAATCTAGAAAATAATTCATGGATAAGATAGAAAATATCCTCAATACATTTCCAACACCACAATAATCATGAAAATCAAAGATATAGGAAAAATGTTATGAGCTCAGACGTCCAAAAAGGAAGATTTAAATTCAATTAATAATAAAATTCATCTACACCAAAATATAAAGACCTATAGCACCGAAAAGTTCTTGGAACTAGTTTTTTGACGATATCTCACCAAAATCTAATAACCAAGTCAAAATTTATGGTTCATGTAAGAAAACTACCCAATTAAAGCTTGAGAGGCAAAAAAGGGCCCCTAATGATAGTCGTCTGACTGTCAAATTTAAGATAGTTACATGATGATGGTCATTTGGCTATCAAATTTAAGATGGTCTTGGATGATGGTCATTTGGTCATCAAATTTAGGACAATACCTAGTGATGGTCATTTGGTCATTAAATTTAAGATAGCTATGCGGAAAACTAGATTTTTTCTGTCACAAAAATATGAAGTATTATTTATATGAAAATGGGGGTTTTTGAGCCTTTTTGATTCAATGGTAGGGTTTGTTTTGATCTAAAATGCTCCAAAATGAACTTGTAGTACAAATCCACAAAAATGAAACCACAAATATGGTATTTTATTAAAAAAAATTTATTCTACAGGTCATAATTTGATGCAAGAGAAGACCATACTCAAATTTTCAAGATCCACCAAGATTTGCACCCTAGAAAAAACTCAAGATTGATCATTCCCAGATTTGAGAAGGGGCTTGTAGATCTAAAAATTTGATACCATGTTAGAGTCACTCAAGGACTCAAGCTCCCAAGACCACTTGCAAAACCAAAAATAACCTTCTATAAGAGAGAAAAGCAAGAGCATAAATTTGCAATAATGGATGCAAAATAATATTAGATCTAATGTGATCAATATGAAATGCAATGGCTTGATTTACAAATGAGAATCCCTTGGTTATATAGCCAAGGTGAGACATAAGATTAGAAAAGATCATGGCAAGTATCTTAATCCTATGATATGCGACAAACTAATATTAAATTCCATAAGATAAGATAAGATAAGATCTAATGCCAACTAAGATTTCCAGAAATATGCCCTGCACGGGTAGTGAAGTTGACTTGGGCTATGGGTTTGCTTCCCATTGGTCTTGGGTTCGACTCCTGCTCCTGGGTTTAAGAGGTGTGGGTTGTGGATTCCCCCTGTAGGGGATTAGTATCACCTTAGCTCACCCCTAGATAAACCCCGAAGTTGTTGTTGTGTGTGGGTGGGGTCGCTTGGCTGGGTCACGGGGATACCCCTGTAGTACCAAAAAAAAAAAAAAAAATCCAGAAATATTCTTAGGACCTCAGTAAGCTTAACATGTGAAGAGGGCCTACTAGATGAACTAGTTAGGTAAAATACCATATTCACACCAACATATCTAACTATTTTTTGAAGCACTTTCATTACCTCAAGGTAAAGTAAAATGTAATTCATTAAGGGATAGATTAAACTGTTAAGGTCATGAAAGTTGAATTTTCTCTTGATGTATTTGGTCTAGATATCCATTGTTGTGAGGCAGAGGAGGAGGATCTAGTGGAGATTTATCCACCCCCAAATTTTGTTAAATATAATAAATGTAAAACGTGTGAAGGGGATATGTTGGGGCTTGCATAATTTGTTCCACCCTCCTCATATTCTTTTGACAAAAGTATGTAAGTGAATGATAATTTAAGCTACAATGGTCAATGATTGTGTATGAGAAGGGGTTTGGTAAAATTTCTCTCCCCATCAATTTTGAGTTTTGGTTTGTTCCAATCTATATCATGTCTATTTGTAGACACTTCTTGTGGGTTGTAATAATGTTTATATTTATTATGGATATAACCTAGGATTAGGTAATATAATAGATATATGGGATGATTTATGATCTATTATAGTATTGTTTTTTATCTACTACCATATTTTGAGTGGCAGGTCTAAAAATCTCATTCAATCTCTTTAGATAGAGTTTTCAATCATGTTCTCATATAACATTATAGAAACAAATATTTTTTAATTTTATTTAAGAATGGATCTAGTGAGATCCTCACTTTTAAAATCTTAGTGGAAATACTCTTTTTTGTGGTTCTTGGGTGCATAGCTCAAGTTTATATGCAATATTATACTTGATGATTTGATGGATCATGTACTATATGATTTTGGAAAATTGGATACCCTTGAGTCCTTGATTATCAGTTAAAGAGGTATTATCTTAGGTTTGTGCTCCTAATACCAACAAGTTGCAATAAATTGGTATGATGATGGTTAAAAAACTCAAACAAAACAAAACAAACATTACTTGCCTCATACTTTTATGAGGTTAATGTTGTGTATATTAGATTTGGTAATATTTACATTTATACAATTGTTAATTCTATTAGTCTCACTTTGTTTCCAAGGAGTTTGTAAAATAAAACAAAGTTACCTTTTAATTGTTATTAAGTCTCCTTAAAACCTATGTTGAAAGCTCCTTTTTGGGGTTTTAGTTACCAAAGCAAAATTAAATAAATAAAAAATTTAAGGGGAGAACTAAATAAGGCTCTTGTTCTTTTTACTAAGTAATCACATCGATTTCCCTTCTTGAAGATTTAGGGCACGTAGCACAGAAGAATGGGTATTTTCTATTGTTTGTCATAGAATAAGTCCAAGGAAACTCATGGCATGGTATGAGATGAGCAACTGGTTGTTCAAGAGTTTCATCCACGTTGGGGGAAGAAGCATGGTGTATGACATGGTAAAATAGGACTTTTTCTTTAGCGGTTATAATAGATCATCACACATGCCAAAACTAACCTCAGAGTGAAGGCCCTGCGTGGTTACATTTAGCTTACCAGGTATGCCTTGAAAGATGCCTTATATTGTTAAGGATTTAAGCTTTGCTGAAATATTCAGGTTGTGTGAAGTTGATAGTTGAATAGTTCCTCAAAGTATTTGAGTTCAAGAGGTTGCAAGGAAAGTTATGTTGTTTTGATAGTCTTATGTTCATGTCCATTAGCAAAGAGTGCATGCTATCTTGGTTATACTATTATTTCAGTCCTAGTGCCCAAGTGATTGGTAGTTTCACGTCTAAAACCATTCATGATGAGGAAAAATATGTTGGAATGGTTATGTTTTAAAAAATGTGTGAATGTCCTCAGGAATCTAAGTATGCAGGAAGAACCCTTAGCTATTAAGGTTTTCACAGAGGGGTTTCAAAAGGGTTCAATATAAAATATTTCAAAGAATGTGAATACAGTTCAAAATGGAAAAAGTACAAAACCACTAAAGGTTGATAGGAAGAAGCATTTCACAATACTATCTATATAGAAAGTACTTATAGTGGATAGTGTCAAAGGGTAGTCCACAATAGCAACTAGAATGACAATAGCATCATAGTGTTTCAAGGGATATTGTATGAGAGTCTATGAATGATAGAAGTTGACAATGATATGAGGTGCTACAAGAATTATTTGTACTACCACCAAGACTATGACATGGTCACTATAAGGACTCACTAATGTCTAGTCAACTTGGTGTTAGACACACAATTCAGAGGAAGGGTTCCTAACTAAGCAGTCCACTAAACCCTTGCAAAGACTCCATTAAATTATCAAGTAGGGCTTCATAAGATTTTTATGATGTTGATACTATATGTGCATTCATAGACTCTACACCACCTATGTCATCAAGTATAGGTGGTTTACATGTGTAGGAAAACGGTAAAGATTGGAAAAGGAAAATAAAGCATAAATTGCAAAACAAGGAAAATAACTTAATTTTCTACTGATGTTGCAGGTACCTTCGACTTAACACTGTGACCGTTTAACTACTAAACCTGAACTCTAAAATTTCACTAGCACTTCTGATTCTTATTCCTAACTATTGGAATCACTTTGGAGGATAACACAATGATGCATTATAGAACTTAAATCATGAGACTAAGTATCATTCATGTGCATGTAATGAAGACTCTATTGAAATGAATGCAATAATGTAAACATCTAAATTAACAAAAAAAATGAATGTGGTTGAATAGTACCTTGAGTGGCCCTTACTCAAGCTGATGTACCCACAAGAGAAACCAAAGATGTGCTACTTGATTAAACTAATCATAACAGTAAACTAGAACATCTTTATTGCATATAACTGAACTCTACAATTTGATAGGAATCTTCATAGATTTCTCACTCATGAACATATAATAGAAAACTAACAAAGATATTGTCTGTGAAACAAAACTATAACTATCAAAACATATCTTCCAACTAGATCTTCTCCTCAACCACCGATCCAACTGTATGGGTTTGGGAGGAGGTTTATTTGCATAAGGACTAAAAATAGAAATTAAATGAATATGTCCACTCTCCTTCAAAATAGAGAGAGAGAGAGAGAGAGAGAGATAAAGTCTTTGCAACTAAAACTATAACTTAAAAAGATAGAAGAAGAAAAATAGGTTTGCAATTTTGCTTTAACGACATGACAAAGATGTGCTCTGTGCAAATAGTCACGTAAGTTTCTTGATTACTGTAAACTTCTTCTTTCCTCCATCGTCTTATTGAATGCTTTGATGAATCGCAACTAACCACTCCAATGATCGCTTCCATCATTTCTACAACTATCACATTTCCAACATTCTTGGAATCTCCCCTGTAATCGGTCTGGAATCCTTTAGTTGTGGGTTGAGCTCTCCAGTTGTTGCAGGTTGCAATTCTTCTAGCTGCAAGGAGTTAGTTTCATCTAAAGCATACATACCATTAACAATCATGAATTAAACAAAAATTCAAACTAAATTTCATACACATTCATCCATGCAAACATCATTACATCATAATCATATTTCCACTTATCAAATTTTGGTTTGGATGGCATAAAAGATATAAAAGGTATATAAGTTCAGGAATGTATATGAAATAAGTAGATTAAAGTGTTTGAAAGATATGAACTAAACAAGAGAAAACTAGCTATTAATGAGGCTTATCATTCCCCCCAACTGAGAAATTTCTTGTCCTCAAGCAACATTTAGGACTTGAGGTTGTACTGAAGAGTCATCTCCCTAAAATATATCACCACATCAACTCCCTTAACCTATCTCAAATAGTATCCTTTTTGACATGAAATCTTTGCTAGCCTCAGGTCCTCTACTGTTTGTACTTCATCCCAATTTCTCCATGTCCAATGTGGCACTGGGTAGAGAAGAAGGGGTGGATGAAATGTTAGTGGAAACCATTTAAGTCCATTTTCATTGGAAATGTCTATACACCTGTGATAACTTATAATAATGGTTATAAAATTATAGAGGGAGTGAGGTTCCTTTTTCTTTAATTCAGGGGTTAATTCCTCCCATCTCTTCTTCATAAACTAGAAGGTATGATCAATAGGCCCTATAACTAGTTGCTTCATCCTAGTGTAGTCACATTCCTTGACATTCATTATTTTCCTTCCTACACTTTTATAGTTTACGAGCTCTAACCATTCATCAATAACTACATTGGGATCTTTGGATTCTTTCCTCAATTGTAGAGAAACATATTTCTCCTTTTTAGTATATTCCTACAAGATCTCACCCCTTTGTTGTTCATTCCTGATATAAGAGGCCAATGCTTTAATCTGTAAGTCCCCCACAAACATTAGAGGATTCCATTTTGTTTGATCTAAGAGCACAAGATTATGCAAGTAAAACTCACATAATTGATCTTCCATATCTAGTGTAGAATTAGAGAAAGTTTATAAAAACAAAAAAAATTCTATTCATTGACATTGGAAAATCACTAATTAGCTAGCTAAACTGAAAACACAAGTATTTTTCTTGCATAAATAGTGCATAAACTCTTGCAAGAGGTCTGCACTTTAGAATTTGTGCAACCTTGTTTGCCACTTCTTCAATCTTCACTTTCAACCGTTTTATTTCTGCATCTTTCTATTCAAGTTTCCTGGTGTGTTTTGACATCAACTCAGCTTTTTATTTTTCCCATTCCTTCCTCTTCTCAAAGAACTCTTGGGTTCTTTTCCACAATTCCACACCTAAGGTCACTACAGATGGTCCAAAGGGAACACAAAGTGGAGAAATTGGACCCTGGGGTACTAGTTCCTTGTTTCTTGCTTCTATGATAGCAAGATGTGACAATTCATCCAACCTAGACCCATGCTCAAATTTATAATTTTTTTCCTCCAACTCTTCAATTCTTTTGTCCCTCTCACTTTCTCTTTGTTGGTGTGTTTTCAATAAACCTTCTAATTGCTTACTCCTTTCCATATCCTCTTGTAATTCTTTGCCAATATTTATTTTCTCAACAAAAACTTCATCTCTTTCCAAAACATAGTCATTCCTTTCACTTGTATGCTCATAACCCTCTGAATCAGGGCTCTTTGGCTCTTTTTCTTATTTTCATTGCAAAAAAAGCATCCTTTGAATCAGATTTAGAGGTTCTTGTAAAATTCCATGACCATGCATTAGGTACATTTTCATTACCAAGGGAATTTCCCTTTAATTATGAGTCAGTCTCAACCATAACAACATCTCCCTCCTACTTTTTGACTGACCCTCTCATAAGACCTTTCCTCTTAAGGTGGTGTGACTACCTCCTAGGTTGTGTGGATTTCTTTTGCCCCCTTGTAGGTGCAAAATAAGATTCACATTTCCTTTTTTTGGTTCTTGGTGTTTTGCCAGAGGTAGGGGTTTCTTGTGCACTTTCTTTTGCAGGTTGTTTAGAGGTTGCAGGTTGAGTTTCCTATAGGATTTTCTCCTTTGCTTCTCCTATGCTATGGATAGGTGACACAGCAGGGGAACCTGAGGGTATTTCCCATTCTAATACAACAGGTTCCTCTTCTCTTTTTGGGACAATAGGTTTTTCAAGGATGGTGTTGATATGGTTGTAATTTAGGAAAATCTCCCAAGAAACATGTGGGAATTGAATTCTCAAACTTATTTTTATCAACAATGTGACTACGTATAAATGTGACAATGTTGTGTTACTCCTCTTCCTTTTATACTTAGAACTCATTCTTTTCAACAAATTGTAAAGAAAATTTGGAGAATTTACACGCCTATCATGATAAATATGGCTTAAAAGTTTGAAATGGACTGTATACAACAATGATTTCCTACCATCACAAGTTAAGTATTTGATTATGTAAGAAGCTACGAAAGCCCATAACTAGGGTAAGGATAATATTTTTGTACCTTGAGATGATGAGTCTAGGTTTTCTCCATGTTCTTTGAATTCGATCTTGGTAGCTATGGCATCTACCCTCACTAGGAACTCTTCTCCTTCCCTTGGCAGTCTTGATACCTCAACAATGGTAGCCTCTGAAGCATCCACCCTCAAACCTCTTATAGTCGCTTCATCATTTTGCAGTGTGGCAGCAAATTATTGTGCCATGACTTCATTGAGCTCTATGAGTTTCAAGAAGTACTCTACCCAGCCAGCTTGTCTTAAATTAGTTAATACCACCTTGTCTTCCAACAACTGGTCATGTGCCATTGGTTCTCTCTGGATAATGACACCACCCATGCTATTGTTGTTCTCTAATTCCCTTAATTATGCTCTATTCTAGTTCAATTTTTGGATTCAATTTATACCTGTCATACCAACTACACTAATTCCACTATGTTGTATCTTCTTAATTAAGCTACATATAATCCTTCTCTTCTCCTTTGAGCTTGTATTTGTGTAAAAAATGGAGGAAAATTGAATGGAAAAAAGGTTACAAAGAGTTTTTAGGTTGCAAAGAGTTTTTTTGGTTTTTTGAAAATCAAGAAAATGAAGAGTACCCCTCCCCCCAACTAAAGGTATTAAGTGTCCTCACTTAATTACACAGGTTATGGTAGAGGGATAAATTGTAGGAAGTGGAAAATAAAATTAGATATGAAGCATGCATGAATTAATGTTAAAACATGTAGAAAATCAAGTATTATTCTATGCTAATTATGAGAAATTAATGCATGTACCTATAGAATTCTTGTGAAATGAAACTTAACTTGTGCAAAGTTGTTGATTACTTCTTGCAACGAGATTTGATATGACCGTTCGTAATTGAAATTTGAATTGAGGGACATGAATGCATGGTGTGTGGTAAATGATGGTTTGGAAAGGTTGTGGGATGTACGGTAGATGAGATGTGAAATGAAATGTATGATACATGGTAGGAAAAAAAGGTGATGTAAATGCTACGTGTTAGGATGTGTATAGGCTACATGTGTGGAATTATGGAGATGAAAAGTAGGGATATGCAATTAATTTGGTGAGATTTTTGAAATGATTGTCAGATAATTTCTACGGGTGCCTCCAATAATAGGTCCCTTTCTAAATATTGTTGCCTTCATGTGTGTTGCTACAAGTCCCTAAAACTTCGTTGATTGTTGCAGAAAATGATTGTTATTTCTCATTACCTTGTGTAGTGTGTGCTTTGTGAATTATGTTAGAAATCATACTTGTGTAACAACAGTTGGTGAGTTGGGTAGCTCCTCTACTGAGTCATATGTAGAACTTGTAGTTGTTGTAGTTGAATTGTCAAGTAAAGGCTCAAGTTGCTAAATTAATGAAAGGAAATCATCCTTCTGCAGTGGTTTCTTATACAACTTTAGTCTGTGTCCATTAAATAGTAAGGAGAACCTGACTTCATCAATTGCATGCGACTGTACGGCTCCATTGGGAAACACTTGCTTGATTTCATAGGGACCAAGCCACCTTGTTTGTAACTTCCCCTTGTAGTCTTTATATCTTGTGTCATAAAGCAGAGCCCAATCACCTACACTGAATTCCTTGGTTTTGATGAATTGATCATTGCCAAAAAATTCTTTGATTTTGAACAACTTTAGTGTGGTGTATGGCTTCCATCCTAATTTCATTAAGTGCATTGAGGTTGTGTAATCTCTCCTGTTGTGATGTTGATAATTCCATTCCCAATTGAACAGTTGTTCTCAAAGTTTTATACTCAAATTCAATAGGAAATACTATTTTTTTTTCATACACCAAATCATATGGTGTAAACCCTGTTGTGGTTTTCCAAGTTGTCCTATAAGCCCAAACTACCTTAGGCGATCTGGTTGCCTAATATTTCCTATGAATTTGTACTATCTTTGTTAGAATGTTCTCAATATCCTTGTTTGTGACTTTCACCTGTTCATTCGATTGATGGTGGTAAGGTGAGGACTTTCTATATTTGATCTCATACTCTTGAACCAATTTTGTGATCAGCTCTAATGTAAAATAGGGTCCTTGGTCTATGAAAATTTCCCTTGGCACTCCATATCTTGTAAATATGTCCTCATAGAGAAATTTTGTGACATTACCATCCCTAAAAAATTGGTTAAGCCTTAACCTCCACCCACTTGGTAAGGTAATATGTGATACCAGTATGTACTCCTTGTTGTTAGATGTTGGTGATATTGGGCCAATAAAATCTAATCTCTATTTATCAAATGGTGTTATTGCTAACTATGTCTGCAATAACATTTCATCTATTTTTGTTAGCCTTCCCATTCTCTAACACCTATCATAGCCCCTTGTGTACTTCACTGCATCCTTATGAAGAGTTGGCCAATAATAGATAGTGATGAGAATCTTAAGAGTTTTTCTCTTTCTTGCAAAGTGTCCCCCACAAGGTTCATCATGGCATGCTCTGAGAATGTTATATACTTCATCTTCTTTGATACATCTCCTCTTAATGTTATCTAGGCCGGTGTAAAATAAGTATCTAGCTATCCAAGAGTAGGGAAAATTCTTGTGATCCAATTGTCTCTTTTCTCTTGGGGAGAAATGAGGTGGTGTCTACCCTTCTATTAGATAGTTTCCAATGTCTACAAACCAAGGTGTATGTAGAGATAGAGAAAATAAATGCTCATATAGGAATGTATCATCAACAACATCTTCTTTTGATTTGGTTGGTAGTCTAGATAGAAAATATTCCACTACATTTTTTTTGCTTGGCTTGTCCACAATGGTGATGTCAAATTCCTGAAGCAATAATAACCACTTTACAAGCCTACCACCAACCACTAGTTTGTTCATGAGATACCTAATTGTTGTGTGGTTAGTGTGTATGAACACTGGATATCTTGTAATATAAAGCCTAAATTTGTTTACTCCATATGCCACTGCCGACAGGTTGTCGTTAGGTCCTAACACTTTAGTGAATAAACACATCAATATATTGATCGGGCAGTGTCCCACAGCTATATGCAATAGAAGACATCTTAAATTCTCCCTCTCAGGTTTCCTAAATATTGACCAACTGAATAAAATTTCTACACTAAGGGGCCTCTAATCTTGAAAGCAATAAATCATCTATCTAGAAAGTGCGAAAATGACTCAAACCAGAAAACAAACAACTAAGAATCTGAAAAGCATTACCACTAAACTAGAAAGCATGGAAACGATTAATCTAAAGAATGCATAGATTGTTGAAGAAGTAAAACATGTAAAGAAATTAGGAAACATTTATCTAATGCAAAAGATAACAAGCCAACTGCTAATCATAAAACAATTAATCAGAATCAACTGAAGAAAGGTGCTCCATACATTCAAATGTTAAGCTCATAAACTACGGACTTAGTTGCAACCTGCAGGCTTGACACTAACAACATAACATATACTCATGAGAGTTAAATGAAAATTCAACTATTATCTACTAAAAGAAAATGCAGAGTAGGAAATAGAATACTTATCTATCTATCTATCTATCTATAACCCTCGAGTGGCCAGCTCGCAGGCGTGTCTACAGCTACTTTAGATCACATGCACTGGAAAAATCTCTACGTTACTTCATTCCAAAGAATTCATTCACATTGCTCAATAATTCAAATAGTGGCGGGAAAACTCATTTTCATTCATATGGTAGTTTTTACTCAAAAGACAGATTGGCAACATAATGATAATCTTCTTCTCTATTCATTATTTGCAACAATTACATATTTATATGAAGAGAACTAAAAAAATCCTACTTTCCAGTTAACAAAATCTCTTAACAGATTGTCAGTAACAAATGGACTTTAAATCCTATGACATACAATATTAAAGAGGCTCGCATGAGCCATATAGTTTTTGAAACTGAAAAATAACAAACTATGAAGACTCGGCCCAAAACGTGTGCTCCTGAAATTTTGACGCCTGCTCGCTGGTTTTTAAAGTGTTAAGATCTGCGTTCATTTCCCTTTTTACTGGAATGGTGATTGGGAGTGGAGTTGACCTGCGAAATGCTCGAAGACTAAACCATTAAATCAACATAAATAAGCTTAATTTTCCTAACTTCAAGAAGTAAAGTTTATGCACTTATTCATAAAAAGAGAGCAATTATTTTTCCTAAAGGTAATCAATTGGTAAGGTAATTTGGGCTGAAAGGTTTAGACTTGCATATTGAGGACATTATGTTGATGAGGTTATTTTTACCTCATCAATTGTCAACATTTCTTTCTCTATCACTGTATAATTGAGATTTTCCCCTTGTAGATTTTTGATGATGTAATATATGGCATACTCCTTGTTGCCTTCCTTCTTCCCTAGTACAAATCCTATAGAAAAATAAAAAGAATCTTTATGGATGTGGAAAGGTAAGGTCCAATTTGGTTCTCTCAAGATAGGGGTTTTGGTTAATGTTGTCTTGAGTGCTTCAAAAGAATGTTGACAAGAGACTGTCCATTCAAATTTTGCAACTTGGATAGTAACACAAATAATGGAGCAACAATTTTACTAAGGTCTTGAATGAATCTCCTATAATACCCAACATGTCCTAGGAAACTTCTAACACCTTTTTTTCTTTGAGGCACAAGGAGTGTTGAGATCACTTCAATTTTCTTGGGGTCCACTTGAATTCCTTCATTTGACACAAAATGTCCCAATACAATCCCTTATGTCGTCATCATGAAACATTTTTCATGACTCAGGGATAAGTTGTATTCATGACACCTTTTTAACACCTTCTCTAGATTTCCAAGTGCTTCATCATATGTATTCCCATATGTTGTGAAATAATCTATGTAAACTTCCATGGAATCATGGGAAAATTTTGAGAATATACTCAATATTGCCCCCTAGAAAGTGGTTGGTGCATTACATAAGCCAAATGGCGAGACAAAATAAGCATATGTTCCCCAATAGCATGTAAATTTTGTCTTGTCCTAGTCTTTTGGGGCATTCTTAATTTGGTTATAACCACTAAATCCATCCAAAAAGGAGTACGTTTTTCTTGCTAATGAATTAAGTACTTAGTCAATGAAGGGGAGTGGAAAGTGGTTCTTCCTAGTTGCAACATTTAATTCTTGGTAGTATACACATAATCTCCACTTTCCTCCTTTCTTTGGAACAATTATTAGAGGTGACACCCATTGAATATCAGAGATAGGATATATAAAGCCTACATCAAGTAATTTTTGTAATTATGTTTTAACTATGTCTTTGACTGCAGGGTTCATTCTCCTTTTTGGTTGTCTTATGGGTTTAAAACCATCATTGATGTAAATCCTATGCATGCACAATTCTAGGTCTATCCCTTTCATATCATGATAATCCCATGCAAAGGCTACTGTGTGTTCTTGCAACACATTTATTAGTGAGGTCAGCTATATATCAGTCAATTGACTATTAACATTCAATGTTTTACTCGACATGATCTCTAAAGTATTGGATGATGTTTGCATTGATGAGATGTCGAGTCCTGTTATGTTTGGAATACATTAGTGAGGTAACAAATTGTGAAATATTTTGGGAAATTGAATCAGATGAACTGGAAGGGATAATATTTTGTAGAGGATACTGCAAACATGTTAAGTAGTCCTGATGTTGTGGGTCCCTACCATAGTCATTTTGCATGACATTTACTATCAAGTCATCTTCATCTTGGTGTTCTAATAGTGGATTGCGTTCAATAGTCATCAAGGCTTGCAAGGAGTATTGGTACTCCTCATCTAGGGAAGGCCAAATGGCTTGTTCTAGGTCTACATGTGGTTGGGCCGGTGGATAAAGGACTAATTTTTTAGTCACATTTCCATTAGAGATAATCATATTCCTAGACCTGCAACCTATGAAGGCATATGTTGTGGCCAACCAAGGTCTTCCTAAAATGAGTGGGTAACCTACAAGATTATCCTTTGGTTGCAACACCATGAAATCTACAGGGTACTCCCATGAATCTAGTGTTAACATCGAGTCTTTAGTAATACCCTCAAGTTTGAATGTGGACCTATCTGCCAACTATAAAACAATAGGTGTAGATCTGAGTTCTATCAATTGTAACAACTTCATGGTATCTTTGGTCATTGCATTGATAGCTACTCCCAAGTCAATTAGGGTGTTCTTAATGTGAGTGCCATTTATCTTTACATCCACCATAAGACTCATAGGGTCTGCATACTTGGGAACAATTATATTTCCCAACATAATGTTTGCAAGTTGTCCTAGGACTTGTACAGTTTGAGGATATTTCCTCTTCCTTCCTAGATTTTTAAGGAAAAGTTCTCTCACTGTTTTGGTGTATGTAGGAACCTCCTTAATGGCTTGGATAAGGGATATTTTGATACAAATGTCTTTAAGTTGTCCCAACAAGTTAGTTTCAGCTTGTATTTTACATCTTTGAACTGCTAATCTTTTAGGGAATGGAGGCTCTAGACTTGGATTATATTGGTTTGGTTAACCTAATTTGACTCAGGCTCCTTAGGTTGAGTGTCCAAGGTCTCTATTGGGAGTTCTTCATCAACCAATTCAATGATTTGAGGGGATGAAGGTCCAACCAAAGTTTTCCCTGATATGAGGTGGACATCACTCACCTCTACCCCATAAGTAGGGTATTGGACAACTTCATTAGTGTAGGACTGTTGAACGGATTTGTTATTAGGGTTAGGTGTAAGTTGTGTTGGCAACTAGGGTGCTTTAGGTGGTTGTGGTGTTGGATTTGTTGGGTTTGGCATAATGGCTTGCTGTTGTGGCTATTGGTAATTCATGTTTTCATTTTTCCATTGTTGGCCTCTTTGCCACTGGGGTTGCCATTGATTTTGTTGGGGTATGTAGGGTCCCTACTAAGGTCTAGTAGACTTGGTTTCAAATATACAATTCAGGGGAAAACCTAACTGAACAATCCACTAAACCCTTGAAAATACATTCATTAAGTTATCAACCAAGGCTATGTAAGCTTGTGATGATGTTGGCACTGTATGTGCTTCCAGAGACTCAAGAATACCTATATCATCCTAGCATAGGTGTTTACACATGCTAAAAAATAATAAATTGCATAATAGTAAAAGAAGTAATGCTAGCACTATTGCTACGAGTACCTATAACAAAGGACTATGACTAATTAACTATCAAGAAATGAATCCTAGAATCAACCAATACTGTTAATTAAACCTACACTTCGGAGTACAAAAAATGGAAGCAAACTAAAGCATGAATGTAAGACAAGATTTGCTCATGAATTCATTCATAATTATAACATAGGGAATCTAATTAAGTCAACATGCATTCATGGAGTAACTACTACAACATAAATAAATGTACATAAAATAGAGTGGGGAACAATTATCTTGAGTGGCCCTTGCTCAAGTGACTGTCTAGGTTTAATCCAAATATAGTTCCTCAGATTAATGTAATCATGGAAATAACTGAAAACCATTAATTGCATAACTCAAAATATCACAATCGTATAAGATTTTGCTAAAATATTTTATTCATAAGATCATGAACATTGTCTATTGTAAAAACAAGAACTTAACTGAAAGTATCTTATTGCTATATCTTCTATTGAACAATCAACCAACTTAACTAATGCCTTGACCACCGAAACATAAATATAGGCACAAGGGAGTTTATTAAAATGACTCTAAAATAAAATCATAAATTACCACTCCCTACACAATAGAGTGTGATAAAGTCTGAGCAACTAAACTATAACTAAAAAATGAAGAATCCAAATAGAACTATGACTCTGTTGCAACAAGAACTAGAATGTGGATTGTTGAAACAGTCACATTAGACTCCCAATTGTAATAGAGTTCTTCTCCTTCATCTTCTTTATTAAATGTCATGATGATTCACAATAATCCTCAATAAGTGCCTCCATTTCTATATTTGTTGCACTTAGCTTATTCTGGAACCTCCCTTGCATCGTTGTTTGGAAACTCCTTTGGCTATGGGTTGCGCCTCCTAGTTGTTGTAGGCTAAATTCTATCTCCTCTGGCTCCTTGGCTGCAAATATTTAGTTCATACAACACCTACACAATACTAATAATGATAGCTTAAGCACATATCTTCATTGCAATTCATAGATATTCACATGTTAATTATACAATAACTATCACATTATAACCATATTTCCATATACTTAAAATTAGGTCCAAGTTTGCATAAGGAGCATAAAAGGTAGTAAATTTTTAAGAATATGTATGAAATAAGTGTCCAGAAATGTTTATGAGTGTGCATGAAAACATAAAAAAACTAACAACTAGACTCATCATTCCCGCCAACTACCTATTTTCGTATCCTCAAGCAAATCAACTAGGGCTAGAGGTTGTAATGCAAAGTGATCTCCCTAAGATCTATAAAAATATCCACTCCTTTGATCTGTTTCTAATAAAATCCTCCATAGCATGCAAGTTTGGCCATTCTGGTAACCTCAGCTTCCTCACGTTCCTTATTCTTTTCCCCTATCCAATGTGGCACTAGGTAGAGAAGCATTGGTGGCTAGAAGGTGAGTGGTACCCATGCAAGTCCTCTTTCTTTGGAAACATCCATGTACCTACGTGTTCTCTCAAGCATGCATATGAAATTACAAACAAAGTGGAGTTCCTTTCTTTATAACTCAAGGGTTAAAATGTCCCACCTTTCTTGTACAAATGGGTAACAATGATGGTTGAGTCCCATAGTTAGTATATACATTCTTTCAAAGTCCCTGATCCTCAAATTCATGATTTTTCTGCCCACACCTTTGTATTGCAGAAGTTCTATCCATTCCTCTATTATTACATGGGGGGTTTTGGATTCCTTTCTAATTGGGAGAGCAATTAACTTCTCTCTCTCAACATAATCTTGCATAATATCACCCCCCTACTTTTCATTATTGAAGTATGATGCTAGTGCCTTAATTTGTAAATCACCCACAAACATTAATGGGTTCCACTCTATGTTATCTGGCACAACATAATTATGTAAATATAATTCAGATAATTAGTCTTGTTCATCAAGTGTGGCGTTAACAAAAATATTTAGAAAATCAAACTTCCTACTCATTGCAACTGGCAGATTACTAATCAATTTATTGAGTTGATAACTCAAGAATTTTTCCTATAAGAATAAAGCATATGTCCTAGTAGGAGGTATGCACCTAACAATTTGAGCAACCTTATTTACTACTTCCTCAAGCTTGACTGTTAACTTATTCAATTCAATGTCTTTACTTTCCAGAACTCTAGTGTGCTCTAAAACCATTGTTTCTTTTCCTTTCTCCCATTTCTCTTTCTACTAGGATAATTCTTGAGTAACTTTCCATAGCTAGTAACCTAGAGGTCCATGGTTGTATGATTGTTTGGATATTTTATAGTAGGGGGTCTTTTGTTCTCAACTGTGAGCTCTTTGTTTCATGCCTTTACCATTGCAAGTTGTGCAAGCACGCCCAATTTAGAACCATGCCCATAAGTATGCAATTTCTCCTCCAACTCTTGAATTTTCAAATCTCTTTCTTTGTGCCTTTGTTCATAAGTCTTCACCAGTTCTTCTAATTGTTCAATCCTTTCCAATGCTATTTGTAATTATTTCCTTCCATTTCTTTCCTCTAACAATAGACTCTCATCTTTCTCAAAAAATTGTTCATCACCACCCCTAGTGTACTCATAACCCTCATTGTCAGGGCTAGTTGGGGTTCTTTTCCTATTTTTCTTTGTAATAAAAATATCCTCTGAATTTGATTCAGAGGTGGTTGATATGTACCATTTTATTTTCATAGGGGTATTGCACATTTTTAGAAACATTATCTTTTAGTTCTAAATCAGTCCCTATTATCACAATGTCTTCTTCTTTTTTCTTAACACTACCCCTCATGAAACCTTTCCTTTTCAGGCGGTGTGAACACCTTGGCTAGGTGGAATTCTTTTCCTATGCCTTTGAAGGTGCAGAGGAAGAACCACCTCTCTTCTTTCTAGTTTTTGGTGTTTTAGAAGAAGTTGGGGTTTCATGGATATCTTCTGTTGTAGGTTGATCAAAGGTTGCGTGTGGTGACCTTTGCAGACTCTTCTCCTCTGGTTCTCCCCTGTTGTGGGTAGGTGAAGTAGTAGGAAAACCAAGGGGCATTTCCCTTAATGACGCAGTAGGTGACTCCAAGTTCTCTAGGACAACTGGTTCCTTAAGAATGTTGCTAATGTGTTCACAGATCAAAAATATTTCCAAAAAAACATGTGGATATTGAACCCTAATACTTCCCTTCGCCAACAAGGTAACCTGACAATAATGTGATGATTTTGAATCATTTATTTTTATCCAATACTCAAACCCCATTCTCTTTAACAAGTTATAGAGGAAATTAGGTGCATTAACTAGTCTGTTATGATGAAGGTCACTTAAAAGCTTGAAATGTATTGTATATAGAAGAGATTTCCTGCCATCACATGTGAGATATTTAACAATGTAAGTGGCAACAAAATCCCATACCCATGGAAGTGATAACCTTTTGGTGCCTTGGGATGATGAGTCGAGGTTTTCTCCAAGCTCCTTGAATTCGTCCCTGGTAGTTATTGCATTTTCCTTGATAGGGTATTCAACTCCATTTCTTGGCAGAATAGATACCTCTACAATTGCAGCCTCTGAAGCATCTACCCTAAATCCTGGAACAACGACTTCATCATGTTGGAGTGTTTTTGCAAACTACCTTGTCATATCTTCATTGTACTCTGTTAACTTTGAGAAATAATCTAATCACCCTGCTTGTGTGAAAATAGGAAAGACTAATCTGTCTTCCAATATATGCTGGTGTGAAGATGGTTCCCTCCTTATGATATCTCCTCCCATGATGGGATAACCTTACTCTCTTTTTCCCAAACTCTACAAATTTCATCTCACAATTTCAAATTTACCAACCCTTTCTATCTACTATACTTGCACTCTTCAACTGCAATCTCAACTGTTATACCTTCTTACTTTGTTTCATCTTGAATTGGCTTGGAATTGGGGAACAAATGACAAGAAGGTTGTAGAAATTCAAAAAGGGCAAAAAAGGATTGTGTGTTTTTTTCTATTTTTGTTTCTTTTGGTAGCAAAATTTTGAAAACCCTGGAATAATATACTATCTCCCCCCAACTAAAACCTTGAAGTGACCTCACTTCAATGTACTTCACTAGGAAAAGGGAATGATTATCAATTATGTAAATAAGATTAATAAATGTAAAGCATATAGAATCAAATGCAAGGACATATTGAGAGCAATTGAAATCTATGTTAATTATGAAAACTTAGTATGTGTACCTATCAGTTGAGATGAACTTAACTTTGCTTGTGTGAAGCTATGTAAGAGTGTACGCTGTTTGATTTTGATTTGATGTTGGTTAATTGCAATAGGTAATGGAGGAAATGATAGGTTGGCACGTGGGAATTAAAGGCTACAAAACATACGGTTCATAGAATGTGAAGTGATCTTTCAAATTGCATGTAGTGATATGACAGGATTATGGATGCATGTGCAGAAAAAATGGAATGAATGTGGATGATATGCAATTAAGTTGGTGCAAATTTTTGAATTTTATGACAAGTGAGTGTTGTGGGTACCTTCAACAATAGGTCCCAATTTGAACTATTGCAACTTTTACTCATGAAGCTACAGGTCCCTACTGCATCGTGGAGTGTACTTGCAAAAGATTATTGAATGTGTCACATGTGCGGTGTGTGCATGTGAAGTTGGATAAGGAATTATACCTTAGTGACCTCATAAGGTGAGCTATGTAGCTCATCTACTAAGTCACTTTGAGAACTTGTATTAGTTGTTGTTGAGTTTTTAACTTGTGGGAGTATGTTTGTATCATAATCACTGCTTGGACCATATTGATGTATTAGAGAAAGAAGGAAACCATCTTTCTGTGGTAGCTTCTTGTAAATTTTCAGTCTATCGCCATTGACCAACAGTGAAAATCTAACTGCATCTATGGTCTATAATTTGACTGCTCCATTTGGAAAAACTTGATGTATTTCATATTGTCCCAACCATCTAGATTGTAGCTTCCCTTTATAATCTTTATACCTAGAATCATATAATAAATCCCAGTCACCCACACTAAATTATTTAGTCTTTATAAACTGATCATGCCATTTAGTTTTTTGTTTTTGAATTATCTTTGTGTGATGCATGGCTTCCATTCTAATTTCATCTAGCCCATTTAGATTGTGTAGCCTCTCCTTTTGTGTTGTTGTCAAGTCCATATCTAGTTCAACTGTTGTTCTAAGTGTCTTGTATTCAAATTTAATTGGTAGGACTATTGTTTTACCATACACTAATTCATGAGGTGTGAAGCCCATGGTTTTTTTCCAAGTTGTCCTATAGGCCCTTACTTCCTTAGGTAACCTGGTTGCCTAATATTTTATGTGAATCTACATTGTTTTGGTTAGGATATTCTCAATCTCTCTATTTGTGACCTCCACCCGCCCATTGGCTTGGGGGTGATAAGTTGTTGATTTTCTATGCCTGATTTCATATTCCTTAACTAATTTAGTAATGAGTTATGAAGTGAACTGAGGACCTTGATTAGTCACAATTTCTCTAGGTACTCCATACTTTTTAAACATGTCCTCATATAGGAATTTAGCTACATTCCCATCTCTAGAAAATTGTAATACCTTGACTTCAACCCACTTTGTCAAATAATTTGTACAAACTAAAATATACTCCTTGTTATTGGATGATGGTAAAATTGGGCCAATGAAGTCTAGCCACCATTTATCAAATGGTGCTAGTGCCAACTATGGCTACAAAGGCATCTCATCTGTCCTTGTTGGATTTCCCATCCTCTAACATCTATCACATCTCCTTGTATACTTTATTGAATCCTTATGAAGAGTTGGCCAATAGTAGCCAGTCGTTAGGATCTTGAGTGCAGTCCTTTTGGTTACAAAGTGACCTCCACATGGCTCATCATGGCAAGCTTTTAGGATGTCAAAGACCTCGTCCTCTCTTATGCATCTCCTCATTATATTATCTATACCTGTAGCACCCCTCCATTTTGCTCTTATGATTGAACAATGTTCTTTTATGTATGCTTTATTTCAATTAGCACTTTGACTTTGATACTTGGTTACTTTTGACCGCTATCTATTAAGCGATGTAAACATTATATTTTGATGTGATGGTATTTTATTTAGATATTATCATTATGGCATGTTTTAAATTAGTGTAGCAATTATTTAATTAAAAATGTCTTATGCTTTCATTATATTATTGATGTTAGACTCGTCAGTTAAAAAAAATTGTATTGGTGAAGGGGACGGGACTGTATCACTCACTTGCGAGCGCCCTACGATTCTGAGATTTTTGTTTCACGGTGTGTCTTATTATATATATATATTTGCACATTCGACATGCTCTTTGCTCACAGGTTGACAGGTACAAGACATCAACTCCACCTGATTTCACAGGTTTGAGCGTGTCCATTGACCAATGGTTATCGATTGGGAGATAGTAGCTAGGTTTTCCGTGCCAAGTCGTCACCCTAGTCATAGTTTGTCGTCGGGTTTGGCGATTTTGATTTGGTTCTTTCCTCCCTAATTAGCTATTTCATTTTATATTTTTAAAGGCTATTAAATGGTGGGTATGGTTAAAATGATGATTTAACATATCTAGTTTCAAGGTTGAAATGTTATTTATTTCATGGATTAATTTGATTTAATTAATAAAATAAATTTTAGTTTATTGGTTAACTAGGCAAATGGTCATAAATTAAATGAAATAGTTATTTTGCCATTATTGTATATTTAGATTTAAATTTAAAATGTAAGTGGAAATCGTGTTAGATATTTAAGTTAAATGATAATAAAAATAGAAATGTGTTTAAATTTCACTTTTTGGAAATTTTGGATAAAATATACATTCTTTGCAACTTTGGGATTTTAGTTTTAAATAAAATGCATGAAATGCATGAAATAGGATTTTGAAAGTAAATTGTTTTAAAAATTTAAAAATGAAATATCCTCCAAATATGCAATAAATTTAGAGGGTGGGATATTTTTAGGGGTTTGACCAAATTTGGGGAAGCTCTTTGTAAAGAAAGGGAATTTTATTTGTTTTTCAATTTTTGTTTTTGGTGGAGAGTTTTAGCTGTGGCTAAATTTGGAATTGAAGAAGAGATTGGAACCACCATTGTTGAAGTCTTCAAGCTTGGGGAGAAAACACCAGGTTCATCTTCATTTTTGTTTCCCCTTTTTGGAATAATCTTCAAATTTCTTTATGCTGTTTGAAAACTCTTTGAAAGTTATTTAGATGCAAAGAAAACCATGTGGAATGAATTCAAATCTTGCAAACAGCTGTTGGATTAGGAAAGAAAACCAAAACAACAATCACAATGAAAATAGGAGGAAAACCCACAAAAAAAATCTTCATTTCAATTTGATATTCTCAACTCTTGTTGTTTTGCCAAATTTAATCATGTTCTTGCAAAAAAATTTGTTGTTCTATTGCTCAATCTTGAGTTGGAAATGAAAATATTGGTATATAGTTGTAAATATACCTGTATATATATACTCATACATATATATACAAATATACTTACAAATATATCTAGGTTTTAATCTCTTTCAAAAAAAAATTTCTATTTTCAAAATATATAGGGGATTGCCCTGTTTTCGCTAGTATTTAAAAACTTTTTTTTATGTATAAAAAAAAGAGGATTTAAATTTTATTAGGGTATGGAGGGGAGGGCCGTAGCCCTGCACCCCCCCCACAGAGCCTCAAGGGAGGCGCTGCTCTCACGCAGCACCCCCCATTGGGAGGCACTGCCCACATAGCACCCCCCGTATGGGGGAGGCTGTGTGGCAGCCTGGCCACTCCCATATGGGAGGGGCCCGCGCCCATGTGTGAGTTTGTTTTTTTTATTTAAAATTTAAATTCATTTTTTTTAAAATATATTATTTTAATATTATTTATATTATATAATAATATATATATTATATATAATATATATATGATATTATATATAATATATATATATGATATTATATATATAATATATATATAAATTATATGTATATATATAATATTATTTTAATATTTAAATAATATTTATTGTTTTATAATAATTTATTTATATATATATTTTATATATATGCTTATGTATATATATATAATGTATATGTATATTTTATGTAGTTTTAAATAGATTATTTTCTTGAGTTAAATTGGTTATTTTTAAATGATTAAATATATATACATATATATATATATATATATATATATATATATATATATATATATATATATATATATATATATATATAAATATGTATATACACTAGATGTATATAAATTTTATATTTATTTAATACATGTGGGAATTTAAGCTTAGTTAAATTTATGTTGATTATCCTAGTATAATTGAAATAAATATTGTTTTATTTTAATTAAATGATTTGTTTATTTAAAAGACTGTATTTAGTCAGCTAGTATGATTGAGCAAAGAAAATTAAATGCTTAACTTTGAATTTTGTAATGTTTATCAACGTGATTGGATTTTCCTCTCGAGTATGTGCAAAGGAAATGAATTATTTAATTTATACCACGCACTATGATGATTGAGTGAATTGGATTTACGAAATCCTAATATTAGTTGTTTGATTTCTTTTAAAGAATTGCCTGAAATGCTTCCTTATGATGTGTGGCGTTCATTCTTGGAGTGGAGCAATTGAGTCAGCGTATATGTAAGTCTTCTAGATGGTTGTTTCAATTCTGTGTATGGGTTGTCGTTATGATAGTCAACCTTTGGATTGTCTTGGGTTTTGTGCCTCTTTTGGATTAGGAGTGGGTTATGGGTTTCGTGTCTCCTTTGGATTAGGAGTGGAGTACATCTTTTGTTGCCTCCAGCGTTTGGAGTGGTTTTACCTTGTGGTATGCACTTGGGATTTCCTTGGTGATTGGTTTTGTTCGATATGTTGTCAAGTAGAAGAGTGGCTTCTGTTAGGGGCCAGAGCCCAAAGAGGTAAACTGGGAAACCTTCAGAAGTGGTTTAATCAAGTGATAACTAAATCAATGTACTTAGAAGTTAGGTAGTATTTCACACTAATTAAGATAATTGAGTCTCGCTCATGGATGCAAGGGCTTGTATAGACTTGGGATGAGACGGGAAGGCCTGGAATGGCAAGGTCATCTATCTTGTCTTGACGAGAGGTATTTGATTCCGCATGAGTGAGCATGGGTGTCGGGATTCAGTAGAGGCCACCAAGACAACTCATAGTGGGGGTCGGAGCCTATGAAGATTCCTAGAGGAGATCCCATGACGAGCTGTGTGATGATACTCTTTCTACGACAATAGTTGGTATTTGGTTTTATGTATTTGGTCTTCTTATCATACTTGATCTATTTTATTTTTGGAAGCAATGTGACTTATGTCAGTGATGTTAGAGTTATACATGTGTTTTCATATGGTTGTGTGGTTCATGTGGTTGGTTGCATCAGTGTGAGTTAGCCTATGTCTAGAGGTTGATGGCCTTGTATAGAATTCCTTGTTACTATCTCCTAGCACGGGGGGTGAGCCTTCGGGTATCACATGGTTGGGTGGAACATGCATCTTAATCCGTTGGGTCAGCTTTTGTTCATATGGATGAGATTTCCAGTTGGAGAGCTTGTGGGATCCAGTTCTTCATGCTTTATTCTTTCAGTTATTAATGTAATTTTATACCCCTCTTTGTATCGAGGTGGAAGTTGTAAATTGTAATCCCTATTTTTGGAAGTATCTCATTTGGGGAATGAGTGTTGTAACCATATTGTAAAGTATATCATTGGGATCATGTGGAATTCTTATGTCTCTGATTTAATTTTATCTTGTATGGAATGTATGCGCATTAATTTCGTTAATCAATTTATGTAATGGTTTTTATTCTTGTTTCATGTTTGGGTTGATGTAAACTCAGTCTCGTAACCTTAGGGGTTGTTGGCATTGTGTAGGGAACCTTCATGCTTTTGTTTTGCTTTTTTTTTTATAAATTATTGTGTTTATGCTATTAATTGCAACTTCCCCTGGGGTTGCGTGGTGGGGGTGTTACACATGGTAGCAGAGCCTAGGTTTAAATACTGGGTACTCTGGGATAATGTGGGACCCATTAAGCTGTTAGTTGCGTAGGTTTATACTCTGGGCACTATGAGCCCATGGCGTTGACCTAGATGATTTGTTTGTTAGTTATGTTTTCCTTTTGGGTTGATCTCACTTGTCTACCTAGAAGTTGTTACGTGGTGTAGGTCCAATAGTGTAGGAAACTAGTGGAAAGGATAGGATCCTTAGTGTAGTGTACAATGCACCGATATCATTCCTACTGGAAGAATGCATTATGGACAATTGTGTAGTGTGTGAATTTGGTGTGTTGTGTGTGGTGGACGACAACCAATTTTGTTGTTATTTCTGCCCTTGCTGTCTTCTTGTGCTTTACCGCATTGTGCAAGTGATTGCCTGATTGACCCTATGTGGTTTTGGAGTTGCTTTTGCATGTTATATTGTTTTGAAATTATGAAATATGGTAATAGAAAATGAATGATCATGTTGTTAGTTGTATAGAATTTATGTTTGTGTACCTTGTCTTATGTTGTGGTGTGTATCTGTACAGGATCATGCCACCTAGGCGAGGTCGTAGTAGAGGTCGTGGTCGTGTAGGCGGTTGAGTAGGTATTCAACAGGACGCACCTCCTATTGTTCCTCATGCCATAGATCAAGAGGAACAACAGGCTTCTCAATTTGTACCAGAGGTTGGTAATTAGCATCAGGATCCACCAGGGATCGGGGATGCTCTATTGCGTTGTTTTTGAGAGGAGACTCTAGCTCTTCTGGGTCCAAGGCATGATAGAGATCATGATGTTATGGGTGAGCATCAACAACCTTCGCAATCAAGGCAACAAAATTCTCAGTCCCAACATAATAGAAGTTGGAAGCAAAAGAAGAGAGATCAGAGTAGGATACAATTGCATTGTGATCATTACAATCAGACTGCCCAGAGTTCTCAGTCAACATTTAGTGATGGTGGTTTTCCATGACCTAGTGTATCTCCAGGTGTTTGGAGATTCAGTAGTGGGACAAGATGTTTCGCTTGTGGTCAGCAGGTGCCTTCTCAGAGTGGACAGTATTAGAGTTAACAGTTTACCTTTAGGGGTGGTGTTCAGCAGTCGAGCGCACCTTCTAGAGGTAGAGGTTACGGCAGAGGTACTGGGTGTTTCGCATGTGGCCATCAAGGTCATATTGCTAGAATGTGTCCCAACAGGGGCACATCTGGGTTTGCTCAGGGACCAGTGGCATCTGAGCCAGCAGTAGGAGATGCAGGTAGATCGCATAGGGCATTTACTGCGGTGGACAGCCGTCAGGCCAAGCATCTGGGTGCAGTTCATCCTTCAGCTTCAGGAGTTGATCCTCGGGGATCGAGGTTCTGAGTAGGTTAGAGTTTAGTTGGTTCTAAGGGAGCTTTATCCATATTTGTTGCAGGCTTCCAGGAGTAAGTCTAACCCTAGGGGGGAGGATGTAGCACCCCTCCATTTTGCTCTTATGATCAAACAATGTTCTTTTATGTATGCTTTATTTCGATTAGCACTTTGACTTTGATACTTGGTTACTTTTGACCGCTATCTATTAAGTGATGTAAACACTATATTTTGATGTGATGGTATTTTATTTAGATGTTATCATTATGGCATGTTTTAAATTAGTGTAGCAATTATTTAATTAAAAATGTCTTATGCTTTCATTATATTGTTGATGTTAGACTCGTTAGTTAAAAAAAATTGTATTGGTGAAGGGGATGGGATTGTATCACTCGCTTGCGAGCGCCCTATGATTCTGAGATTTTCGTTTTGATGGTGTGTCTTATTATATATATATATATATTTGCATGTTCAACATGCTCTTTGCTCACAAGTTGACAGGTACAAGACATCGACTCCACCTGTTTTCATAGGTTTGAGCGTGTCCATTGACCAACAGTTATCGATTGGGAGATAGTAGCTAGGTTTTTTGTGCCAAGTCGTCACCCTAGTCATAGTTTGTCGTCGGGTTTGGCGGTTTTGATTTGGTTCTTTCCTCCCTGATTAGCTATTTCATTTTATATTTTTAAAGGCTATTAAATGGTGGGTATGGTTAAAATGATGATTTAACATATCTAGTTTCAAGGTTGAAATGTTATTTATTTCATGGATTAATTTGATTTAATTAATAAAATAAATTTTAGTTTATTGGTTAACTAGGCAAATGGTCATAAATTAAATGAAATAGTTATTTTGCCATTATTGTATATTTAGATTTAAATTTAAAATGTAAGTGGAAATCGTGTTAGATATTTAAGTTAAATGATAATAAAAATAGAAATGTGTTTAAATTTCACTTTTTGGAAATTTTGGATAAAATATACATTCTTTGCAACTTTGGGATTTTAGTTTTAAATGAAATTTTGAAATGCATGAAATAGGATTTTGAAAGTAAATTGTTTTAATAATTTAAAAATGAAATATCCTCCAAATATGCAATAAATTTAGTGGGTGGGATATTTTTAGGGGTTTGACCAAATTTGGGGAAGCTCTTTGTAAAGAAAGGGAATTTTATTTGTTTTTCAATTTTTGTTTTTGGTGGAGAGTTTTGGCTATGGCTGAATTTGGAGTTGAAGAAGAGATTGGAACCACCATTGTTGAAGTCTTCAAGCTTGGGGAGAAAACACCAGGTTCATCTTCATTTTTGTTTCCCCTTTTTGGAATAATCTTCAAATTTCTTTATGCTGTTTGAAAACTCTTTGAAAGTTATTTAGATGCAAAGAAAACCATGTGGAATGAATTCAAATCTTGCAAACAGCTGTTGGATTAGGAAAGAAAACCAAAACAACAATCACAATGAAAATAGGAGGAAAACCCACAAAAAAAAATCTTCATTTCAATTTGATATTTTCAACTCTTGTTGTTTTGCCAAATTTAATCCTATTCTTGCAAAAAAGTTTGTTGTTCTTTTGCTCAATCTTGAGCTGGAAATGAAAATCTTGGTATATAGTTGTAAATATACCTGTATATATATACTCATACATATATATACAAATATACTTACAAATATATCTGGGTTTTAATCTCTTTCAAAAAAACAATTATGTTTTCAAAATGTACAGGGGACTGCCTTGTTTTCGCCAGTATTTAAAAACGTTTTTTTTTATGTATGAAAAAAAGAGGATTTAAATTTTATTAGGGTATGGAGGGGAGGGCCGTAGCCCTGCACCCCCCCACAGAGCCTCAAGGGAGGCGCTGCTCCCATGCAGCACCCCCCATTGGGAGGCGCTGCCCACACAACACCCCTCGTATGGGGGAGGCTGCGTGGCAGCCTGGCCACTCCCATATGGGAGGGGCCCGCGCCCATGTGTGAGTTTGTTTTTTTTATTTAAAATTTAAATTCATTTTTTTTAAATATTATTTAAATATTATTTATATTATATAATAATATATATATATATTATATATGATATTATATATAATATATATATATATGTTATATGTATATATATAATATTATTTTAGTATTTAAATAATATTTATTGTTTTATAATAATTTATTTATATATATTTTATATATATGCTTATGTATATATATAATATACATTTAGTGTGTATATGTATATATATATAATGTATATGTATATTTTATGTAGTTTTAAATAGATTATTTTGTTGAGTTAAATTGGTTATTTTTAAATGATTAAATATATATATATATATATAAATATGTATATACACTAGATGTATATAAATTTTATATTTATTTAAAACATGTGGGAATTTAAGCTTAGTTAAATTTATGTTGATTATCCTAGTATAATCGAAATAAAGATTGTTTTATTTTAATTAAATGATTTGTTTATTTAAAAGACTATATTTAATTAGCCAGTATGATCGAGCAAAGAAAATTAAATGCTTAACTTTGAATTTCGTAATGTTTATCAACGTGATTGGATTTTCCTCTCGAGTATGTACAAAGGAAATGAATTATTTAATTTATACCACACACTATGATGATTGAGTGAATTGGATTTACGAAATCCTAATATTAGTTGTTTGATTTCTTTTAAAGAATTGCCTGAAATGCTTCCTTATGATGTGTGGCGTTCATTCTTGGAGTGGGGCAATTGAGTCAGTGTATATGTAAGTCTTCCAGATGGTTGTTTCAATTTTGTGTATGGGTTGTCGTTATGATAGTCAACCTTTGGATTGTCTTGGGTTTTGTGCCTGCTTTGGATTAGGAGTGGGTTATGGGTTTCGTGTCTCCTTTGGATTAGGAGTGGAGTACGTCTTTTGTTGCCTCTAGCGTTTGGAGTGGTTTTACCTTGTGGTATGCACTTGGGATTTCCTTGGTGATTGGTTTTGTTCGATATGTTGTCAAGTAGAAGAGTGGCTTCTGTTAGGGGCTAGAGCCCAAAGAGGTAAACTGGGAAACCTTCAGAAGTGGTTTAATCAAGTGATAACTAAATCAATGTACTTAGAAGTTAGGTAGTATTTCACACTAATTAAGATAATTGAGCCTCGCTCATGGACGCAAGGGCTTGTATAGACTTGGGATGAGACGGGAAGGCTTGGAATGGCAAGGTCATCTATCTTGTCTTGACGAGAGGTATTTGATTCCGCATGAGTGAGCATGGGTGTCGGGATTCGGTAGAGGCCATGAGGACAACTCATAGTGGGGGCCGAAGCCTATGAAGATTCCTAGAGGAGATCCCATGACGAGCTGTGTGATGATACTCTTTCTATGACAACAGTTGGTATTTGGTTTTATGTATTTGGTCTTCTTATCATACTCGATCTGTTTTATTTCTAGAAGCAATGTGACTTATGTCAGTGATGTTAGAGTTGTACATGTCTTTTCGTATGGTTGTGTGGTTCATGTGGTTGGTTACGTCAGTGTGAGTTAGCCTGTGTCTAGAGGTTGATAGCCTTGTATAGAATTCCTTATTACTATCTCCTAGCACGGGGGGTGAGCCTTTGGGTATCACATGGTTGTGTGGAATATGCATCTTAATCCGTTGGGTCGAATTTTGTTCGTATGGATGAGATTTCTAGTTGGAGAGCTTGTGGGATCCAGTTCTTGATGCTTTATTCTTTCAGTTATTAATGCAATTTTATACCCCTCTTTGTATCGAGGTGGAATTTGTAAATTGTAATCCTTATTTTTGGAAGTATCTCATTCAAGGAATGAGTGTTGTAACCATATTGTAAAGTATATCATTGGGATCATGTGGAATTCTCATGTCTCTGATTTAATTTTATCTTGTATGGAATGTATGCGCATTAATTTCGTTAATCAATTTATGTAATGGTTTTTATTCTTGTTTCATGTTTGTGTTGATGTAAACTCAGTCTCGTAACCTTAGGGGTTGTTGGCATTGTGTAGGGAACCTTCATGCTTTTGTTTTGCTTTAAAAAAAAAAAATTATTGTGTTTATGCTGTTAATTGCAACTTCCCCTAGGGTTGTGTGGCGGGGGCGTTACAATACCTATATAGAATAGATAACCAACAATCCAAGAATATGGAGACCTTTTGTGCACCAATTGTCTCTTTTCTCTAAGAGAGAAATGTGATGGTATTAGTCCTGCCACTAAGTAATTTGCAATATCAACAAACCAAAGTGTGTGTACATTGAGAGAAGAAAAATCCTCATCTAGAAAAGAATCATCCACAACACCTTTTGCTAGCTGTGTAGGTAATCTGTACATAAAATCTACCACCACATTAGCCTTTCTAGGTTTATCCTTTATGATTATGTCAAATTCCTTTAGTAAGAGCAACCATCTGACTAATCTACCTCCAATGATAATTTTATTCATTAAATGCCTTATTGCAGTGTGATCAATGTGGATAAAGGTTAGATACCCTATGATATAGTGCCTAAACTTGTTGATTGCATAGACAACTCCCAACATCTCTTTTTCTGTGACTGTGTAGTTGAGTGTTTCTCCTTGTAAGTTTTTGCTGATATAGTAAATAACATATTCCTTATTACATTCCTTTTATCCCAATACTACCCCTATGACAAAGTCAAAAACATCAGTGTGTATATGAAAAGTCAATGTCTAGTTTGGCACTCTCAAGATAGGTGCTTTCATCAAGACTGTCTTAAGTGCTTCAAAAAAGTGTTGATATTCTGTGGTCCATTCAAATTCTATATCCTTTGTGAGTAGAACAAATGAAGGGGTTGAAATTTTGCTGAAGTCTTGAATGAATCTTCTATAGTAGCATACATTCCCTAGAAATCTCCTTACATCTCTTTGTTTTTTGTGGCACGGGGAGTGTGGAAATTATCTCAATCTTGTTTGGATCCACTTGAATCCCTTCACTTGATATAAAATGTCCTAGAAAAATCCCTTGGGTCATCATCATGAAACATTTCTCACGACTTAGGGATAAATTATGTTCTTGACACATTTTCAAAACCTTTTCTAGATTTTTGAGTGCTTCTTCATATGTTTCTCCATAGGTTGTGAAGTCATCCATGTAGATTTCCATGGATTCATGAGCATAATCTGAGAAAATACTTATCACTACTCTTTGGAAAGTGGTTGTGGCATTACATAGTCAAAAGGGAAGAATACAATAGGAATATGTGCCCCTAGGGCATGCAAATGTGGTTTTATCCTAGTCCTCTGGAGCTATTTTTATCTAGTTATAGCCACTAAATCCATCTAGAAAGGAGTACTTACCTGCTAGGGAATCAAGCACTTGGTCAGTGAAAGGTAGTGGAAAGTGATCCTTTCTAGTGGCTATGTTTAGCTCTCTATAGTCCACATATACCCTCCATTTTACTCCTTTCTTGGGGACAATAACTAGAGGTGACACCCATTGACTGTGAGAAATAGGGTAAATGAAGCCGACATCAAGTAATTTTTGTAGCTCAGTTTTAATTATTTCTCTTAAGCTAGAGTTCATCCTTCTCTAGGGTTGTCTAATTGGTTTGAAACCATCGTTTATGTAGATCCTATGCATGCACAGGTCTGGATCAATCCCCTTCATGTCATGTTAGTCCCATGCAAAGGTTGTTGCATGTGCCTGCATCGACACAATGTTTAGAGAATTCTGTTGTTCTATAATTTATCCATTGTTAACATTCAACATTTTACCTAGCATGATTTCTAATGTCTTGGATGTTGATTGTATAGATGAAAGGTCAAGTCAACTAATATTTGGGACACATTGTTGTGGAAATAAAGAATGAAAAGTTGGGATACTTCTTCTCATGAATTTGCAACTATAATATTCTATAGTGGACCTTGCAGACATGGAATATAGTCTTGTTGCTGCAGGTTCCCACCGTAGTTATTTTGTATTATGTGGGCAATTAATTCATCCCCATCTTGATTACTCAATAGGGGGCCGTGTTCAATAGTCATGAGAGTTTGTAGGGAATAGTGGTATTCTTCATCCAGGGTAGGCCAAATAGTCTACTCTATATTTGCATGAGGTTGGGATGGTGGATAGAGGACCAACTTCTTAGTCACAATTCCATTTGAGATAATCATGTTTCTAGACCTACAACCTATAAATTCAGCAATTGTTGCTAACCATGGTCTACCCAAAATAAGTGGATAACTTGCAAGGTTGGCCTTTGGTTGCAAGACTATGAAATTTGCAAGATACTCCCATGAATCTAATGCTATGACCAAGTCCTCAGTGATGCCCTCAGGTTTCATTGTTGACCTATCTTCCAACTATAAAATAGTGGGTGTAGGTCTAAGGTTTAATAGCTGTAGTAGCTACATTATCTCATTAGTCACGACATTAATGGTTGCCCCTATATGAATCGAGGTGTTTTTGATCAGGGTTCCATTTATCTTAACATCCACTACTGGACTTCCACGATATGTGTATTTAGGGATAGTTATATTCCCTAGCATAACATTAACAAGGTTCCCTAGGACATGAATTGTCTAAGTGTCCTTCCTCTTTCTCCCTGGCTTTTTAAGACAAAGGTCTCTTATTGTCTTGGTGTAAATTGGAATATCCTTGGTGGCTTGAATGAGGGGAATTTTCATACTCACATCCTTAAGCTGACCCAAGAGGTCTATCTTAGCTTGGTTCTAATGTCTTGGAATAGCTAACCACTTAGGGAATGGAGTATTTGGACTTGAAATAGCCTGGTTTACCTGATATAAAAGCTTCAAAGATGAATTTTCCAAGGCTTTTGCTATGGGTTCCTCATCCACCATCTCAATGATTTGAGGGGATGAAAGCCCAGCTGGTGTTTTCCCTAACCCAAGGTAGACATCACTCACCTCTACACCATAAGTAGGGTATTGAATAGCCTTAGTAGTGTAGGCCTATTGAACAGGTTTGTTATTAGGGTTAAGTGCAAGTTAGGCAGGTAGTTGAGGTGCTCTTGGTGGTTGAGATGTTGGAAGATGTTAACACTAAACCTGCAAACAAAATGTTCAAAGTAGATGAAATACTAAACAAATTTAAATTCCACAGCTGTACTTCACTTGAAATTTATTCAATGGTAGATAGCTAAACTCTATATAGCTAATAATTAACCTAAAAAATGAATATTGATAAACGCCACTAGAAGTTTCCAAAAAAGGTAAAATGAGATTAAACAAACAAAACTTAAGTTGCTAGTCCTCATATGAGAATGGGTATGAGTTTGGGACCTCAAATATAAATGCAAATTCATATATTAATTTTTAATAAATATTTATCAATAATATTATTAAAATTATATCATTATATTAATTATATCAAAATTAATTAATTATAAAATATTTAAATTTATAATTAAAAATGTCATTAATTAATTTTTAAAATATTAATTTTTTTATAATTAATTAGAAAATATTCAAATTTATAATTAATGCTAATGAAATTTGGAAGTTCTTTTGCAATGAACTGAAAATTTGGGGGGGAAAATGGGAAAGTCAACTGGAAAGAAATTCTAATTGGGAATGATAAAAAAATGAGTAAAGAATTGCAAATATTTTGGTATTCTTTATCCATTGAGATTCTTTGGTTCATTTGGAAGGTAAGAAATGAGGGCAAATTCAATGGGAGTCAGAGGACACTTATTGAGTCTTCAAAAAGACTCATAATGTTCAATGTTGCATTGCAGGTCACTATCACAATGGAGATCTCTGAAGGCAAGTTCTTGAGGCTTCTAAGAGATGGTATTGTGCTTGTCAACCAGCGTGAGATCAAGTATGGACACACATGGCAACACAACGAGCCTAACATGTCCATCTTCTTGAAGGCACTTGAAGCATTCCAAAAAGAGTTCAATGAGAAAACTGGAGGAAAGAAGAACCAAGAAGCTAAAGGACCCATGCTACACACCAATGAGGATTATATAATAGAGGAAGTCCACTCAAATGATGAGATTATTGCTGTTGAAGCATTGGTGGGCTGGAGAGACCTGGAGTCCTATGGTGGAAGTAGGAACTACTAAGGGGATTACAAATGTCTTTTGCTCTCCTTTTTGTTTTTTTTGTTAAGCACTCAACATTGTTATAATTTGTAAATGCAGTGCCAATAAAACAATTTGTATAGCAGCATATAATAGTTTGTAAAAGACTTGACCCTGTATACAATCAGTCAGTATAGGTATAAGTATATAGACATGATATAACACAACTGCAGTTAGAATTATCCTATCATGATATAGCACAAAAAATAAAATAAAAATGTCATTAAATTAATTATATATTCAAATTAAGCAAATTTTATTTTAATGAACTTAAATTTTTTCCTTTACTTCTTAAAGAAAAACAATCATCTATAAAAATCAAAATATAACTTCATGATTTGTAAATATATATATATATATTGTAATTTGCAAAGATATCTATAATTTATAAAATATAGTTAAAAACTATAACCAATAGTAGAAAATCAATCCATGTGATTGCAATAAACATGCAAACATATTTTTGGTGAAGAAAATAAGAGAAAAGCAGATTAAAATTTCATGGAAACCCTAATCGTGAAGAAAAACGGATTAAAAAATCGTACAACATGATTTAAATGCTTTTTAACATGATTTAAATGCATGTAAACCAGAAAAAATCGGTCAATAAACATTGACCACCTTGAAAAAATTGCCAACTATGGTGATTAATCATGCATTTTTGGTGATTTCTGCTTCTATGATAACAACATTAACTATTTGTGTGATCCCCTTACTTACTACTATGATGCCTATAATAGTTTGCATACTTAGACTCAACTTTGATTTGATAGGTACCCATTTTTGACTCAACAAAAACTTGGCAACTTAAAAAAAACTCTTTAAATTTTTATTTTTTATGCAAAATAGAGTTACAAAATGTATTGAATGAGTCTTTTGTAGGGTTTGACCTACAAACTCTACTGTAGGTTTTGAATTTGCAGATCTTCATGCCTTTTTTCCTTTGGCCATGACTTGTTCTCTACATTGTATGATCTTTATGCTCTTTGTGCAACACCCTATGACCTACTTGCAATTGTTGTGACGTTTTCCCTGTGTCATGTATTGAATTGTGATCTTCTTTGGAGGTCAATGCTTCTTTTTGTCTACAACTCGGTTACAAAGGGCTAGGGCTCAACCTCACGACTTTAGACAAGGATTTTATTACCTCTTGTGCCTGTTTTTGCCCTTGCAACCTTCTTGTGACCTTTGTCTAGTTATGATTTGCACAAAGCTCATGTCTAGACAACATCCATTGCTGTTTGTGATTCCTCTTGTTGTCTGCATTTGACTATGCAGGTGTGGTTTCAATGACTCACAAGTTCGAACTCAAGTTACACATTTTTAGAAAAAAATTGGGAGTACTTGCTAGGCCTATGAATACTTAATGAATATGTATACTATGATGCATATATTAGCCCATCTAATAAGAAAAAAACACTTTCTTTAAACTTGTTATAATTAATTAATATACCTTCTACTGTTAAAAGGAATAATAAACACATTAGTTCAATTCATGAGATTTCTCATAATAGTAATACTTATTACTATTATTAGATCGACCACTTAACCCAGTGTTTTAATAAGACATTGCCCAAGGCACTTCACAGGAATAATAATAACGAAAAGGTTTTCTTACAAAATATGCATTTCAATGTAGAAAGTAACTTATTAGTTGTTTGGAATAAATGTCTAAACTTATTTTAATCTAAATAAGCAATTACTCTATGCTTAGTAATTAAAAAAGAAACATTACTCTTTGATTTGCAAATGAGAAATTTAAGTGGTTATTGTCAGTTGACAACAGGTTGAGAAGTGAAAGGCTTGGGATCTGGCTCAGGGTTTGGATTTTTGTGTTAAAATGGGGAGTGGATTTCAAATCAATATAACAGATTTGAAGGATCGTTTGATTGGGTCGCTTGACACTCCATTTGCTGGAGCAGTACTTTTTGGAGTTCATGTTGATTGTAAGCTCAAAATAAATATTTGAATTTAAAGGGTATCTTCTACATTTGTTTTTTTCTTTGGACTTGAATGTGGGCGTGACTATATATCTTTCGGTATGTTGTAGGGCACATAGTTGTGGAGGTTTTACTTGTGGCAGTGATAGGTTTCTTACTGTTTCAGAAGAGTTATCAGCCGGAAAAGCGTCCTCTTACACCAAAGGTTGGCAATATTATTGTTTTTTTTGAAATTCTATTCCTAAGATTGGCATGAAAGATTTTTTTATATTATTAAAATTCTGACCATGGTAAGCAAATTTTGCACTAAGAAAAATAATTCAAACTGCATAAAAAAACTTCAATCAAAACAATAGACTTGAGTATGACAACTACTGAGAATATGAACACAACACACTTTAAAAACTGTTGTTTATTAAATTTAAACTGAATTACACTCAAACAATGTTTTTGATATTCTATATATTTTTTTTCTTGTAAGTTATGCAACCAAGATCTCTTTTATAGACTAAGAAAATCATTTTGGCTTTACAAAAGCCAAATTAGAAAAAAACTAAATAAAATAAAGATGAAGCGAAGCGCTTTGTTCTAGTGACAAAAACAACTTATCTTTATGAATTTAGAGTCCCTCTAAAAATACAAAAAGCCAGGAAAGCTAGAAGAGTCCAGTGTTAAGCTAAAAATAATATAAAAAACTAAACTAAAAAATAAACTTAAAGTTTCTTTTAGTGCCCAGCTGTAGGAGAACAACAACCAAACAACACACTTGAAAAGCTAACACTCCCTTCTTGTGAGGAAGGTGTTCTCCATCAAACCCAATCTTTCTCTCAATATTTCAAACTTCTCTTTTGCTTGGGGCTTTGTTACAATATCTACAACTTGCCCATTTGAGGGTATGTACAAAGAACTACTGTTTCTTTATGAACTCTATCTTTGAGGATCAGATATCATATTTCTATATGCTTGGAGCGACTATGAAACTCTGGATTCTTAGAGAGCTTAATGCAACTCTGATTGTTGTAGTACACTATTGTTGGCTCCAACATTTAATCGGTAATTTTTGTTATTGACTTGTGAAGCTAATAGCCTTACAACTAGTAGAAGAGGCTGCTATATACTATTCCTTGACTGATCTTATGCTACTATTGCTCCTCGTTGAACTAGGATATCATATTGAAGTCGAAGCTGAAACAAAAACTTGAAGTGCTCTTCCTAGTAGTAGCATCATCTGCCCAATTTGACTCTACAAAGCCTTGTAACATATCTCATCCATGATGAATTGTGCCCTTCAAGTATCAAAGCACATGTTTTATAACAATTTGTTGAATTTACCTTGTCTCTATCACAAATTGATTCAATGTATTCATTGCAAATAAAAATAATTGCTGGTACACAAAATGATTCAGCAAATCTAATTTTGAATGTACAATCAATTTTGGATTTGGAACCATTGGAGTAGCAAGGAGCTTACAATTCATGATCTAAAATTTCTTCAGAATCTATATTGTGTATTTCTTTTGTAACTGCTTGGTGGGAAGATAATCTTTATCTTTCATTGCTGGCTGGTTCTTATCCTAATTTTGTTCATGTCTTTGAATTGTTTATTACTATGTAGTATCTAGTATGCATTGTGCACTTATTTAGATCTGTATATTTCACATGTCCTTATTTTTATTGGGGTTGAATACAGAACTGTCTTGCTCTTTACTAAAATTGGTTTTTTGATAGTGACCTGTTCAAATTTTTACTGGTCACAATTGGACAAATATTTTATTTCATTTCCACCTGCATTGTAATCTATATCTTTATTGCTTGCCGGTTCTTATCCTAGTTTTGTTCTTTGTATCTTTGAGTTTTAATTATTGTATAATATCTATTATGCATTCTGCATTGTCTTTGTTTTTATATTCTTTATATAGTCTCATTAACTACATTTGGTCATCTGCAAACATTAGTAATAAAATCCTCTTCTAGGAAGTAAAGAAACTTTAGTGGTTAATTCTGAGGCATTGGTATCTTCATGGTTCAGCTGAATACTATTATTGGAGGAAGTAAATGCTGAGATTGGAACCTCTTCAAGGTAGTGAAATCTATAGAAATTTTGTATTTGTTTTGACATACCCTAGACTAAACAACTTGGTTTAATTTTATTTCAGGAAATTGATCAGCTGTGTGAGGAATAGGTCCCAGAACCACTTCATCCGCCCATTACAAAGGAGA
>VDFB02183339.1:49272-204097 GCA_007258455.2 Sequoia sempervirens | reverse complement strand
TATTTTTAAATGATTAAATATATATATATATATAAATATGTATATACACTAGATGTATATAAATTTTATATTTATTTAAAACATGTGGGAATTTAAGCTTAGTTAAATTTATGTTGATTATCCTAGTATAATCGAAATAAAGATTGTTTTATTTTAATTAAATGATTTGTTTATTTAAAAGACTATATTTAATTAGCCAGTATGATCGAGCAAAGAAAATTAAATGCTTAACTTTGAATTTCGTAATGTTTATCAACGTGATTGGATTTTCCTCTCGAGTATGTACAAAGGAAATGAATTATTTAATTTATACCACACACTATGATGATTGAGTGAATTGGATTTACGAAATCCTAATATTAGTTGTTTGATTTCTTTTAAAGAATTGCCTGAAATGCTTCCTTATGATGTGTGGCGTTCATTCTTGGAGTGGGGCAATTGAGTCAGTGTATATGTAAGTCTTCCAGATGGTTGTTTCAATTTTGTGTATGGGTTGTCGTTATGATAGTCAACCTTTGGATTGTCTTGGGTTTTGTGCCTGCTTTGGATTAGGAGTGGGTTATGGGTTTCGTGTCTCCTTTGGATTAGGAGTGGAGTACGTCTTTTGTTGCCTCTAGCGTTTGGAGTGGTTTTACCTTGTGGTATGCACTTGGGATTTCCTTGGTGATTGGTTTTGTTCGATATGTTGTCAAGTAGAAGAGTGGCTTCTGTTAGGGGCTAGAGCCCAAAGAGGTAAACTGGGAAACCTTCAGAAGTGGTTTAATCAAGTGATAACTAAATCAATGTACTTAGAAGTTAGGTAGTATTTCACACTAATTAAGATAATTGAGCCTCGCTCATGGACGCAAGGGCTTGTATAGACTTGGGATGAGACGGGAAGGCTTGGAATGGCAAGGTCATCTATCTTGTCTTGACGAGAGGTATTTGATTCCGCATGAGTGAGCATGGGTGTCGGGATTCGGTAGAGGCCATGAGGACAACTCATAGTGGGGGCCGAAGCCTATGAAGATTCCTAGAGGAGATCCCATGACGAGCTGTGTGATGATACTCTTTCTATGACAACAGTTGGTATTTGGTTTTATGTATTTGGTCTTCTTATCATACTCGATCTGTTTTATTTCTAGAAGCAATGTGACTTATGTCAGTGATGTTAGAGTTGTACATGTCTTTTCGTATGGTTGTGTGGTTCATGTGGTTGGTTACGTCAGTGTGAGTTAGCCTGTGTCTAGAGGTTGATAGCCTTGTATAGAATTCCTTATTACTATCTCCTAGCACGGGGGGTGAGCCTTTGGGTATCACATGGTTGTGTGGAATATGCATCTTAATCCGTTGGGTCGAATTTTGTTCGTATGGATGAGATTTCTAGTTGGAGAGCTTGTGGGATCCAGTTCTTGATGCTTTATTCTTTCAGTTATTAATGCAATTTTATACCCCTCTTTGTATCGAGGTGGAATTTGTAAATTGTAATCCTTATTTTTGGAAGTATCTCATTCAAGGAATGAGTGTTGTAACCATATTGTAAAGTATATCATTGGGATCATGTGGAATTCTCATGTCTCTGATTTAATTTTATCTTGTATGGAATGTATGCGCATTAATTTCGTTAATCAATTTATGTAATGGTTTTTATTCTTGTTTCATGTTTGTGTTGATGTAAACTCAGTCTCGTAACCTTAGGGGTTGTTGGCATTGTGTAGGGAACCTTCATGCTTTTGTTTTGCTTTAAAAAAAAAAAATTATTGTGTTTATGCTGTTAATTGCAACTTCCCCTAGGGTTGTGTGGCGGGGGCGTTACAATACCTATATAGAATAGATAACCAACAATCCAAGAATATGGAGACCTTTTGTGCACCAATTGTCTCTTTTCTCTAAGAGAGAAATGTGATGGTATTAGTCCTGCCACTAAGTAATTTGCAATATCAACAAACCAAAGTGTGTGTACATTGAGAGAAGAAAAATCCTCATCTAGAAAAGAATCATCCACAACACCTTTTGCTAGCTGTGTAGGTAATCTGTACATAAAATCTACCACCACATTAGCCTTTCTAGGTTTATCCTTTATGATTATGTCAAATTCCTTTAGTAAGAGCAACCATCTGACTAATCTACCTCCAATGATAATTTTATTCATTAAATGCCTTATTGCAGTGTGATCAATGTGGATAAAGGTTAGATACCCTATGATATAGTGCCTAAACTTGTTGATTGCATAGACAACTCCCAACATCTCTTTTTCTGTGACTGTGTAGTTGAGTGTTTCTCCTTGTAAGTTTTTGCTGATATAGTAAATAACATATTCCTTATTACATTCCTTTTATCCCAATACTACCCCTATGACAAAGTCAAAAACATCAGTGTGTATATGAAAAGTCAATGTCTAGTTTGGCACTCTCAAGATAGGTGCTTTCATCAAGACTGTCTTAAGTGCTTCAAAAAAGTGTTGATATTCTGTGGTCCATTCAAATTCTATATCCTTTGTGAGTAGAACAAATGAAGGGGTTGAAATTTTGCTGAAGTCTTGAATGAATCTTCTATAGTAGCATACATTCCCTAGAAATCTCCTTACATCTCTTTGTTTTTTGTGGCACGGGGAGTGTGGAAATTATCTCAATCTTGTTTGGATCCACTTGAATCCCTTCACTTGATATAAAATGTCCTAGAAAAATCCCTTGGGTCATCATCATGAAACATTTCTCACGACTTAGGGATAAATTATGTTCTTGACACATTTTCAAAACCTTTTCTAGATTTTTGAGTGCTTCTTCATATGTTTCTCCATAGGTTGTGAAGTCATCCATGTAGATTTCCATGGATTCATGAGCATAATCTGAGAAAATACTTATCACTACTCTTTGGAAAGTGGTTGTGGCATTACATAGTCAAAAGGGAAGAATACAATAGGAATATGTGCCCCTAGGGCATGCAAATGTGGTTTTATCCTAGTCCTCTGGAGCTATTTTTATCTAGTTATAGCCACTAAATCCATCTAGAAAGGAGTACTTACCTGCTAGGGAATCAAGCACTTGGTCAGTGAAAGGTAGTGGAAAGTGATCCTTTCTAGTGGCTATGTTTAGCTCTCTATAGTCCACATATACCCTCCATTTTACTCCTTTCTTGGGGACAATAACTAGAGGTGACACCCATTGACTGTGAGAAATAGGGTAAATGAAGCCGACATCAAGTAATTTTTGTAGCTCAGTTTTAATTATTTCTCTTAAGCTAGAGTTCATCCTTCTCTAGGGTTGTCTAATTGGTTTGAAACCATCGTTTATGTAGATCCTATGCATGCACAGGTCTGGATCAATCCCCTTCATGTCATGTTAGTCCCATGCAAAGGTTGTTGCATGTGCCTGCATCGACACAATGTTTAGAGAATTCTGTTGTTCTATAATTTATCCATTGTTAACATTCAACATTTTACCTAGCATGATTTCTAATGTCTTGGATGTTGATTGTATAGATGAAAGGTCAAGTCAACTAATATTTGGGACACATTGTTGTGGAAATAAAGAATGAAAAGTTGGGATACTTCTTCTCATGAATTTGCAACTATAATATTCTATAGTGGACCTTGCAGACATGGAATATAGTCTTGTTGCTGCAGGTTCCCACCGTAGTTATTTTGTATTATGTGGGCAATTAATTCATCCCCATCTTGATTACTCAATAGGGGGCCGTGTTCAATAGTCATGAGAGTTTGTAGGGAATAGTGGTATTCTTCATCCAGGGTAGGCCAAATAGTCTACTCTATATTTGCATGAGGTTGGGATGGTGGATAGAGGACCAACTTCTTAGTCACAATTCCATTTGAGATAATCATGTTTCTAGACCTACAACCTATAAATTCAGCAATTGTTGCTAACCATGGTCTACCCAAAATAAGTGGATAACTTGCAAGGTTGGCCTTTGGTTGCAAGACTATGAAATTTGCAAGATACTCCCATGAATCTAATGCTATGACCAAGTCCTCAGTGATGCCCTCAGGTTTCATTGTTGACCTATCTTCCAACTATAAAATAGTGGGTGTAGGTCTAAGGTTTAATAGCTGTAGTAGCTACATTATCTCATTAGTCACGACATTAATGGTTGCCCCTATATGAATCGAGGTGTTTTTGATCAGGGTTCCATTTATCTTAACATCCACTACTGGACTTCCACGATATGTGTATTTAGGGATAGTTATATTCCCTAGCATAACATTAACAAGGTTCCCTAGGACATGAATTGTCTAAGTGTCCTTCCTCTTTCTCCCTGGCTTTTTAAGACAAAGGTCTCTTATTGTCTTGGTGTAAATTGGAATATCCTTGGTGGCTTGAATGAGGGGAATTTTCATACTCACATCCTTAAGCTGACCCAAGAGGTCTATCTTAGCTTGGTTCTAATGTCTTGGAATAGCTAACCACTTAGGGAATGGAGTATTTGGACTTGAAATAGCCTGGTTTACCTGATATAAAAGCTTCAAAGATGAATTTTCCAAGGCTTTTGCTATGGGTTCCTCATCCACCATCTCAATGATTTGAGGGGATGAAAGCCCAGCTGGTGTTTTCCCTAACCCAAGGTAGACATCACTCACCTCTACACCATAAGTAGGGTATTGAATAGCCTTAGTAGTGTAGGCCTATTGAACAGGTTTGTTATTAGGGTTAAGTGCAAGTTAGGCAGGTAGTTGAGGTGCTCTTGGTGGTTGAGATGTTGGAAGATGTTAACACTAAACCTGCAAACAAAATGTTCAAAGTAGATGAAATACTAAACAAATTTAAATTCCACAGCTGTACTTCACTTGAAATTTATTCAATGGTAGATAGCTAAACTCTATATAGCTAATAATTAACCTAAAAAATGAATATTGATAAACGCCACTAGAAGTTTCCAAAAAAGGTAAAATGAGATTAAACAAACAAAACTTAAGTTGCTAGTCCTCATATGAGAATGGGTATGAGTTTGGGACCTCAAATATAAATGCAAATTCATATATTAATTTTTAATAAATATTTATCAATAATATTATTAAAATTATATCATTATATTAATTATATCAAAATTAATTAATTATAAAATATTTAAATTTATAATTAAAAATGTCATTAATTAATTTTTAAAATATTAATTTTTTTATAATTAATTAGAAAATATTCAAATTTATAATTAATGCTAATGAAATTTGGAAGTTCTTTTGCAATGAACTGAAAATTTGGGGGGGAAAATGGGAAAGTCAACTGGAAAGAAATTCTAATTGGGAATGATAAAAAAATGAGTAAAGAATTGCAAATATTTTGGTATTCTTTATCCATTGAGATTCTTTGGTTCATTTGGAAGGTAAGAAATGAGGGCAAATTCAATGGGAGTCAGAGGACACTTATTGAGTCTTCAAAAAGACTCATAATGTTCAATGTTGCATTGCAGGTCACTATCACAATGGAGATCTCTGAAGGCAAGTTCTTGAGGCTTCTAAGAGATGGTATTGTGCTTGTCAACCAGCGTGAGATCAAGTATGGACACACATGGCAACACAACGAGCCTAACATGTCCATCTTCTTGAAGGCACTTGAAGCATTCCAAAAAGAGTTCAATGAGAAAACTGGAGGAAAGAAGAACCAAGAAGCTAAAGGACCCATGCTACACACCAATGAGGATTATATAATAGAGGAAGTCCACTCAAATGATGAGATTATTGCTGTTGAAGCATTGGTGGGCTGGAGAGACCTGGAGTCCTATGGTGGAAGTAGGAACTACTAAGGGGATTACAAATGTCTTTTGCTCTCCTTTTTGTTTTTTTTGTTAAGCACTCAACATTGTTATAATTTGTAAATGCAGTGCCAATAAAACAATTTGTATAGCAGCATATAATAGTTTGTAAAAGACTTGACCCTGTATACAATCAGTCAGTATAGGTATAAGTATATAGACATGATATAACACAACTGCAGTTAGAATTATCCTATCATGATATAGCACAAAAAATAAAATAAAAATGTCATTAAATTAATTATATATTCAAATTAAGCAAATTTTATTTTAATGAACTTAAATTTTTTCCTTTACTTCTTAAAGAAAAACAATCATCTATAAAAATCAAAATATAACTTCATGATTTGTAAATATATATATATATATTGTAATTTGCAAAGATATCTATAATTTATAAAATATAGTTAAAAACTATAACCAATAGTAGAAAATCAATCCATGTGATTGCAATAAACATGCAAACATATTTTTGGTGAAGAAAATAAGAGAAAAGCAGATTAAAATTTCATGGAAACCCTAATCGTGAAGAAAAACGGATTAAAAAATCGTACAACATGATTTAAATGCTTTTTAACATGATTTAAATGCATGTAAACCAGAAAAAATCGGTCAATAAACATTGACCACCTTGAAAAAATTGCCAACTATGGTGATTAATCATGCATTTTTGGTGATTTCTGCTTCTATGATAACAACATTAACTATTTGTGTGATCCCCTTACTTACTACTATGATGCCTATAATAGTTTGCATACTTAGACTCAACTTTGATTTGATAGGTACCCATTTTTGACTCAACAAAAACTTGGCAACTTAAAAAAAACTCTTTAAATTTTTATTTTTTATGCAAAATAGAGTTACAAAATGTATTGAATGAGTCTTTTGTAGGGTTTGACCTACAAACTCTACTGTAGGTTTTGAATTTGCAGATCTTCATGCCTTTTTTCCTTTGGCCATGACTTGTTCTCTACATTGTATGATCTTTATGCTCTTTGTGCAACACCCTATGACCTACTTGCAATTGTTGTGACGTTTTCCCTGTGTCATGTATTGAATTGTGATCTTCTTTGGAGGTCAATGCTTCTTTTTGTCTACAACTCGGTTACAAAGGGCTAGGGCTCAACCTCACGACTTTAGACAAGGATTTTATTACCTCTTGTGCCTGTTTTTGCCCTTGCAACCTTCTTGTGACCTTTGTCTAGTTATGATTTGCACAAAGCTCATGTCTAGACAACATCCATTGCTGTTTGTGATTCCTCTTGTTGTCTGCATTTGACTATGCAGGTGTGGTTTCAATGACTCACAAGTTCGAACTCAAGTTACACATTTTTAGAAAAAAATTGGGAGTACTTGCTAGGCCTATGAATACTTAATGAATATGTATACTATGATGCATATATTAGCCCATCTAATAAGAAAAAAACACTTTCTTTAAACTTGTTATAATTAATTAATATACCTTCTACTGTTAAAAGGAATAATAAACACATTAGTTCAATTCATGAGATTTCTCATAATAGTAATACTTATTACTATTATTAGATCGACCACTTAACCCAGTGTTTTAATAAGACATTGCCCAAGGCACTTCACAGGAATAATAATAACGAAAAGGTTTTCTTACAAAATATGCATTTCAATGTAGAAAGTAACTTATTAGTTGTTTGGAATAAATGTCTAAACTTATTTTAATCTAAATAAGCAATTACTCTATGCTTAGTAATTAAAAAAGAAACATTACTCTTTGATTTGCAAATGAGAAATTTAAGTGGTTATTGTCAGTTGACAACAGGTTGAGAAGTGAAAGGCTTGGGATCTGGCTCAGGGTTTGGATTTTTGTGTTAAAATGGGGAGTGGATTTCAAATCAATATAACAGATTTGAAGGATCGTTTGATTGGGTCGCTTGACACTCCATTTGCTGGAGCAGTACTTTTTGGAGTTCATGTTGATTGTAAGCTCAAAATAAATATTTGAATTTAAAGGGTATCTTCTACATTTGTTTTTTTCTTTGGACTTGAATGTGGGCGTGACTATATATCTTTCGGTATGTTGTAGGGCACATAGTTGTGGAGGTTTTACTTGTGGCAGTGATAGGTTTCTTACTGTTTCAGAAGAGTTATCAGCCGGAAAAGCGTCCTCTTACACCAAAGGTTGGCAATATTATTGTTTTTTTTGAAATTCTATTCCTAAGATTGGCATGAAAGATTTTTTTATATTATTAAAATTCTGACCATGGTAAGCAAATTTTGCACTAAGAAAAATAATTCAAACTGCATAAAAAAACTTCAATCAAAACAATAGACTTGAGTATGACAACTACTGAGAATATGAACACAACACACTTTAAAAACTGTTGTTTATTAAATTTAAACTGAATTACACTCAAACAATGTTTTTGATATTCTATATATTTTTTTTCTTGTAAGTTATGCAACCAAGATCTCTTTTATAGACTAAGAAAATCATTTTGGCTTTACAAAAGCCAAATTAGAAAAAAACTAAATAAAATAAAGATGAAGCGAAGCGCTTTGTTCTAGTGACAAAAACAACTTATCTTTATGAATTTAGAGTCCCTCTAAAAATACAAAAAGCCAGGAAAGCTAGAAGAGTCCAGTGTTAAGCTAAAAATAATATAAAAAACTAAACTAAAAAATAAACTTAAAGTTTCTTTTAGTGCCCAGCTGTAGGAGAACAACAACCAAACAACACACTTGAAAAGCTAACACTCCCTTCTTGTGAGGAAGGTGTTCTCCATCAAACCCAATCTTTCTCTCAATATTTCAAACTTCTCTTTTGCTTGGGGCTTTGTTACAATATCTACAACTTGCCCATTTGAGGGTATGTACAAAGAACTACTGTTTCTTTATGAACTCTATCTTTGAGGATCAGATATCATATTTCTATATGCTTGGAGCGACTATGAAACTCTGGATTCTTAGAGAGCTTAATGCAACTCTGATTGTTGTAGTACACTATTGTTGGCTCCAACATTTAATCGGTAATTTTTGTTATTGACTTGTGAAGCTAATAGCCTTACAACTAGTAGAAGAGGCTGCTATATACTATTCCTTGACTGATCTTATGCTACTATTGCTCCTCGTTGAACTAGGATATCATATTGAAGTCGAAGCTGAAACAAAAACTTGAAGTGCTCTTCCTAGTAGTAGCATCATCTGCCCAATTTGACTCTACAAAGCCTTGTAACATATCTCATCCATGATGAATTGTGCCCTTCAAGTATCAAAGCACATGTTTTATAACAATTTGTTGAATTTACCTTGTCTCTATCACAAATTGATTCAATGTATTCATTGCAAATAAAAATAATTGCTGGTACACAAAATGATTCAGCAAATCTAATTTTGAATGTACAATCAATTTTGGATTTGGAACCATTGGAGTAGCAAGGAGCTTACAATTCATGATCTAAAATTTCTTCAGAATCTATATTGTGTATTTCTTTTGTAACTGCTTGGTGGGAAGATAATCTTTATCTTTCATTGCTGGCTGGTTCTTATCCTAATTTTGTTCATGTCTTTGAATTGTTTATTACTATGTAGTATCTAGTATGCATTGTGCACTTATTTAGATCTGTATATTTCACATGTCCTTATTTTTATTGGGGTTGAATACAGAACTGTCTTGCTCTTTACTAAAATTGGTTTTTTGATAGTGACCTGTTCAAATTTTTACTGGTCACAATTGGACAAATATTTTATTTCATTTCCACCTGCATTGTAATCTATATCTTTATTGCTTGCCGGTTCTTATCCTAGTTTTGTTCTTTGTATCTTTGAGTTTTAATTATTGTATAATATCTATTATGCATTCTGCATTGTCTTTGTTTTTATATTCTTTATATAGTCTCATTAACTACATTTGGTCATCTGCAAACATTAGTAATAAAATCCTCTTCTAGGAAGTAAAGAAACTTTAGTGGTTAATTCTGAGGCATTGGTATCTTCATGGTTCAGCTGAATACTATTATTGGAGGAAGTAAATGCTGAGATTGGAACCTCTTCAAGGTAGTGAAATCTATAGAAATTTTGTATTTGTTTTGACATACCCTAGACTAAACAACTTGGTTTAATTTTATTTCAGGAAATTGATCAGCTGTGTGAGGAATGGGTCCCAGAACCACTTCATCCGCCCATTACAAAGGAGATGGAATATGAACCTCCTGTTTTAGAAAGGTAATCAATGTTGTATGTTGTTTTATCTTCAAGAATATAAAGTAATATATGTATGCAACCTTGCCACAATTCATTTTTTTTGTTTTAATAATATTTTTCTAAAATTGTTGATAGTTAGTTGGACCTTTTTATCACGTTCTAGATTTTGAGTATCTTGTGTTAGAGAGGTATTGTTGTAGCTTCATGCATATAGAATGATTTATAAATGGGCATACAATTAGAAATAATGACTATTTTGTATTTTGTGCAATACACAACGTGTATTTTGTTCAAGTGTTGATTGTTACAAGAAAAGGAAAGCCTCAAGTATTGTATGTGATGTGATGTATTTATGAGAAAGTTAATCAAGCAGTGGCGTGCAGTGTCAGTAAGGCAACTTGAAAATGTATGTTTGTGTCAAGTATTGGGACACTCCCAAAAGTTAGAAGATTTATAAACTTGCAACATATCCTCTAATCTGTCAAGTACACAAAATGATGTTAGGCGCCAAACTTGATCTTGTAGATTATTAATGTGAAATGCGTTTTGGGTAATCACGAGTCTGAGTCAGAATACGAAAAATTATGTAACCATTACATATTGTATCTACATGTTGCAATATGACTGTTTTATAGTACAGCACTTTGAAAAGCAATGAAGTTACCTGAAGTTATTGATACATGTACGTGGATCTTGTCTCTCTAATATTCAACACACTATGATAGGTGTGTCTGTAATCTCTCCTAACTCTTAGTATAGTACCACAACTACCACTAGCATGCGTGTGATTCCATGAAATATTAACAATATGGCTTGAGGATAAGAAAAGGAGTGTGTACCATTAAGTTGGAGGGAATCTAACCTAGTGTCAGGGATAATCAAAATGCAATACTTCTTGACTGACTGAATTTGGTAAAAATTTAGGTTGGAAATTCAAGATAAAAAACATACTAGTGGTGTGTAATAACCCCATTCGATTGCTAATGAAAAAGAGAACAACGATTATTATTGAAAGACAGTCGACCTTATCTATATACATGGCAGTGACTTGTTTATTAAGAGGCAACGTCTCCATTAATAACTAGGTGATGATTAATGGGTAGTAAATAATATAAAAGCAGCACTGTTTTATGTTATAAAGCAAGCAATTTAAGTGAGGAGCAATTGATATAAATAGGAGTGATTTATTCATGAAAGAGGTGATTAATAAATAGCTGCGATTACATTAATGTGTGACAGCAATTATAATAAGAGGTAGTGCTGGAATTAAAAGGAGTTAAAATAAATTAAATTTATTAAAGATAGCTGACCTCCTTCATGAAGCAACACATCCCTTATGATGAGGTATGTTGAAGGTATATATAAGGGGTTGTTTGAACTTTGAAGTATAGAAGATTGGCAAACAATTCATATTCTAAAACTCAGATTGCAAGTGCTCTCAAGAGCCTGCAACTGGCCAAGGGAGGGTGGCATATCCATCACCTATTACAAGGCTAATGGATGCATAAGCAATCAGCCAATATTCAGACACAACGCCAAGGGAAAATCTCAGGAGTTTAAAGATCAAATCAGGAACAGCGATCAGATAGAGGTCGAAGCCTCTTACATATTCAACGCATGATCTTAAAGTAATAAGTCAAAAACGACGATTATATTTTCTTGTCAATTTTTCATTATTGAACTCATAATCGAATCAGACTTCCTTATTCAGAATTCATAGCTGAAACCTGGCATCATAATACTTTCTCCTATTAATATATAAATGTCCAATAACCAAGAATAGTGCTAATCAGTTAAGTTAGAGTTGTTCTTTAAGTAAAGCATAGTAGAGGTCTATAGCCATTTTACCCTCTCTTAAAAGATTTGTTTCTTTGGCATATTTTGATATCTTAAGATTGAAGGAAAAATTTAAGGTAACTCTACAAGGGACATTACAGTTGGTATCAGAGCTGGTAAACGTGCCAGCCTGTGAAGATTTATGAGTGAGAGCGAGAGAAGATATTATAACAGGGAGATAAGACAGTGGGAACTTGCCCAGGCTTCAAAAGGAAAAACAACTTTCAATATCTTGGGTATCCACCAAGGATCATCATTAAATACCAGCCCTAACAAGCCTGAATCTTGGAGTAGTGAACAAGGAGGCAAAAACATGGGAGATAGAGGAAATATCACTGACTGTATGGATCAATTCATGGCAGAACAAAGAACTACTCAACAATGAATGGCACAATTATTGGACACATTGACTCAAGTCATGATAAATACAAATAACAATAACAACCAAGGTGGCAATAGTGGAGGCAATGAAGACAATTCAATCAACAATAGAACTCCAAATCGTTGTGTTCCTCCAACCAGTTCTAGACCCATGATATCTACTTTCCCACCTAGAGTGGAACATCAAGAAGGCAATGAACCTACATTGGTAGATTTACAAGATTAATTCTGCCAAGATTGGATAGATGGAGGACTGCAAACACATATGTCCCTAAGAGGCTACATGACCTAAGAATGAGGCATTTGTCCAACAAGGGTAATAGAGACCATTGCAATGATCTAAGGAGGAAAATTGGTAAGCTTAGCTTGCAATACTTTGATGGTTCGGGAAAGACCACATCATGTGTGTGGGTTCAAAAGGTTGATACATGCTTCCAACTCAACCCAATGCTGGAGAATGAAGCAATCAAATATGCTGCCCTATATCTAGACGGGGTGGCTCATGAATGGTGGCACCATGGCATGATCACCATCGGCCATGAACAAATAACTTCATATGTGGAATTCACAGAGAAGCTAATAGAGAAGTTTGACAAGGATCTCGAGCTCCACTTTAAAGAATTGGCACAACTAAAGCAATGGGGAAGCATTGATGACTATATTGCGGACTTCTATAGACTTTGCGTATTGGTTGTTCTATTTATGAATGGCCTAATGGATCCTCTAAGGGGTTGGGTCAAAGCTCTCAACCCTAGTACACTTCAAGAAGCAGTTAAGAAGGCCAGGGATATGGAATCAAGTGCGAAAAAGAACAAAATGCCATCAAAAGGATCATCATTCCAAAAAGACAAAGCAAAACAACTTTTCCAAAAGGAATGGCCAAATAAGAACAAAATGGATGAAGAAACTAGACAAGAGTTAAGGAGGAAGAAACTTTGTTTTACTTCCAAAGAACCCTGGGAACCAAGACATAGATGCCTTGGCAAGGGGAAGGTTCATTATATTGAGGTTGTGCCCAATAGTCATGAAGAAGACAAATCTGATCTAAGCAGCGAGCAAGATGAAACGGAGGAAGAACCACCAAAGGTAAAGGAGTCCCCACCTAAAGAAAAAAGGGGGGTGTAATTGCCACTATGACCGGAACTCCAAGATTTAACTCCTTTAAAGTTTGTGGTGTATTGCAAGGACAAAGGACAACAGTGCTAATTGATAGCGGAGCTACTCATAAGTTTATCGATTCAGCCTTGGTCGCCAAGTAAGGACTTCAAACGGTTGAACATGAAGAGTTTAGTGTGATGGTGGTGGATGGCTACCAAATGTCTTGTTCAACAAAGGTACCAAAATTGAAATTTACAATTGGTGACTACACAATCACCGATAATTTTTATGTTGTGGAGTTGGGTGATACCAACACTATACTTGGTATCCAATGGATGATGTCCATTGGTAAGTACTCACAAATCTCAACCAATGGAGTTCAAATTCAAGGTGAATGGTAGGAAAGTGGTGTTTAGGGGACTATCCGATGGAGCTCGAGTGGTATTAGCCAAAAGGATGGAGAGCATACTTAGGCATGGAGATATAGCTTGGGCTGCACAATGTCTTGTTTTCTCCAAATCATTGAGCAACAAGCCTAAGTATCATCATGATGACTTACAACCAATCTTGGATAAGCATAGTCTAGTCTTTGGGGACATACCGCCAGGGAGGCCACCAAATAGAGGATTTAAACACACCATTGAGTTAGAAGAGGGTGCAAAGCCTGTCATCACCACACCATATCGACATCCCAAGAAGTTTATGGATAAAATTGAGAAATGTATTAAGGAGTTACTAGAAATGGGACATATACGACCTAGCTCTAGTCCATTTGCATCTTCTGTGGTGTTAGTAAAGAAAAAGGATGGAACTCTCTAAATGTGCATTGGCTATCAAGCCTTAAACAAGAAAACAATAAAAAATCAGTATCCAATCTCTAGGATCGATGAACTATTGGATGAATTGCATGGTGCAGTTTATTTCTCAGAAATAGACCTAAGGTCGAGCTACCACCAAATACGAGTTCGAGATCAAGACATCCACATGACCGCTTTTCGTTGTCATTTTGGCCATTATGAGTTTTTTGTTATGCCTTTTGGCTTGACCAATGCACCAGGCACAGTTCAATCTTGTATGAATCACATATTTAATAAGAAGCTATGAAAATTTTTGCTTGTGCTCTTCGACGACATACTCATATATAGTAAGACATGGGAAGACCATTTAAAACACTTGGATGAAGTTTTGGGAATCATGGAAGCACAATCCTTATATGCCAAAGCATCTAAGTGTGAGTTCGGTATGACCAAAATTATATACTTGGGCCACATCATTAGTGCAAAGGGAGTTCAAGTGCACCAAGAGAAAATTCAAGCCATTCTAGATTGGCTCCCACCAAAGACCCTCATAGAGTTGTGTGGTTTCTATGGGTTGTGTAGTTATTATAGAAGGTTTGTTAAAGGGTTTTCCCAACTTGGGCCCCCCTTAACAAGTCTAACCAAGAAGGGGGCATTTAAATGGACAAATGAGGCACAAGGAGCATTTGATAAGTTGAAAGGGATCATGAGCACTTGTCCAATTCTTGTCCTACCAGATTTCAATCAGCCCTTTGTACTAGAATGCGACACATTGGGAGAAGGGATTGGGGTAGTCTTGATGCAAAATGGTCACCCTATCACTTTTGAAAGTAGGAAATTGAAAGAAAATGAAAGATTGTACTCTATATATGACAAGGAGATGCTTGCCATAATGCATGCATTGACCAAGTTTTGACAATATCTAGTTGGTGGAAAGTTTGCGATACGGACGAATCATAATAATTTGAAATACTTCTTGGAGCAAAAGGACCTGAATGAACGACAACAAAAATGGGTTAGTAAGATCCAAGCATACGACTTTGATATTGAATATATAAAAGGAAAGAGGAACATGGTGGCCGATGCCCTATCCTAGAATCCAACCATTTGCTCATTATCCGAAATCTCAACCGATTGGAAAGCACATCTACTAGTAGAATATTCAAAAAACACTTTTGCATGTGAACTAATGGAGGGGTGAGTTCAAGATGACCAATACAAGGTAGTTGTAAGAGACCTGGTGTCTCTCAACTCCAACTACTGATGAAGAATGCAAGTTTTCTTGTTTGTTTTGTTGTTTTGTATTGTTTTTGTGATTTTTGTGCAATATAAGGGTTTTGCGATTTTTAAATAAAGTAATGCCAGATCAATGAAAAAAATGCAAGAATTACAAATACTGAGGCAACTTCTTTCAAGATAATTGCAAATGACTTTATTTTGATGGCTGAGTGATTACAATGCTGAATAAATGACATGCATGCAAAAAGGCAGACAATACAGTATTAAGAAACCTGGTTTTAACTTGCAGCCGCCTAAAAGAGAGCATAGAATGTACAGCCAGCTTGAAGAAAGACTTCTCCCACTGAAAAATGAATGCAATGGCCTCCAGAGACCAAGGCGCCACCAATGGAGAAGGCTAGAGATGAAAAGGCAAGGCGATTTGCTTTAGATGAAAAGGACACACTTGCAGCTGTAAGTTGTACGGCCTGGCAGCAGCATTTATGATGGTACGGCTGGGAAAATAGAGTGCCAAATCAACCAGAGATAAGCCCCAATCAAATCGTACCCTTCTTCTGATGAAACCAATTCAAACCCCAAATCAAAATCTCCACTGTAAGCGCAAATTCGACTTCTGTGTGAAGCCAACCTGCTGAACAATCTTTAGCTGATCTTTCACAACTTCAGAAAGCTTAACTCTAAAGAGGTATCGTTCTCCAAAGTCTGGTATGGCACGAATTTGCAGAAACCCTTGTTTCACAAACTCCAATGTTCTCAGAGAGAAAATAAGACAAATTTGAATAATCAATAATGAATGAGTTCTATTTGTCTTGAAACATTAAATAACCTTCTCCAAGAGGCTCGACCCTCAGAAAAGCAACTCTATGAACATTTAATAATATTAAATTTGCCCCTTTTGAACTTAGGCTCATTAATCAATAAATGGCGTCCCCTTTTAAATGAGTAATAAATACTCATTTAATAATAATATCGCCCTTATATTATAAAGTTATAAAATACTTTATAATAAGCCATTTAATTAATTAATATTTCCCTTAAGTGACTTTATAATATAAAGTCATAATAATAATCATTTAATTATTATTAAATACTCCAATATTCTCCGTTTGCTCAACAAACTGCCAAATTGGGTTGAAACTGAGATAGCCAACTGAGCCAGGTGCCTTGACAGAAATAGTAACCCCGTGATGGCCTGACTTACTATAAATAGTAAGTGCTTGAATAACACCTTGTAAGCATCTGCAAAGGCCCAAACCTGAATCAAACTATGAAATAATGTCCCAAACTCTAGATAACTGCAATGGAAGACCCTCTAATCACATCTGTCAGCCTACGAGGGTCAAAATGATAGGCTAACCCTTCAATCACCTGAACTGACTAGGAAGGGGACATTACAGTCCGCCTTCCCTGAAATTGCTTGTCCTCAAGCAATCTCAGCTCTGGATGCTGTAAGATCTCCTTTGACTCCCATGTAGCATCCTCAACCGGCAAGTCTCTCCATTTTATCAAATACTCCCTGATAACCCGCCTCCGTAGGTGTCTCTCTCTGACATCGAGGATGGCCTCAGGTACTAGAATCAATTTCCCCTCGTCATCAAGGGGTGATAGTATGAGAGAGGGAATCACATGCTAACCCAATGCCTTCTTCAGGCACGAAACATGCAACACATTATGAACCCTGCTATCCGCTGGTAGATCCAACTCATATGCAACCTCGCCCACTCGTCTGATAACTCTGAATGGACCATAGTAACGAGGTTTCAACTTCTGTGCACCACTCTTCCGCATAGTGGACTGTCAGTAGGGCTGTAACATGAGATACACCATGTCACCCATTGCGAAGGAACGCTCAACCCTTTTCTGATCAGCATACTACTTCTGCTGATTTTGTGCCCGCTGAATATTGTCTCTGAGAGACCTCATAATATCCTGATGATCACGCAAAACATCTCCTGCACTGGGCACTCTGCTGTCACTTAGCACTAAATCCAAAAAGTTGGGCGCCTCATACCCATATAGTGCCATGAATGGTGTCATCTGTATGGTCATGTGGTGAGTAGAGTTATAACAATACTCACAGAGGTATACCCACCTCACCCAAGCTCTCTTTCTCCAGCTACATAGTTTCGCAAATATCCTTCCACCCACTTATTGACGATCTCTATCTACCCATCTATCTGTGGATGGTAGCTGGTACTAGGTGTCAGTTCGGTTCCACATAGCTTGAATAACTTCTGCTAAAAGTTGCTCATGAACCGACTATCTCTATTGCTGACTATAGTCCGAGGCAAGCCATGTAATCTGAATACCTCTCAGAAGAAAAGCTCTGCAGTCTGCGATGCTATGAAAGTAGTAGTAATTGGGAAAAAGTGTGCGTATTTGGTCAGCCGATTAACAACTACATAAATGCAATCTTTCCCTTGGGCTTTCGGCAAGCCCGTGATGAACTCCATTGATAAACATTCCCACTTCCTGTCAGGTATCAGAAAAGGCTCTTAGAAATAAGTTCTTCATCTCTGAATCTGGAATCAAAAAAATCCTACCCTTGTAAATGATCAAGTCATTCACAACGGTGTATCTGCTATTCTGCTCTGTCCCATCCACAATGCCAGAAGCCCATGGGTTCTTAGCATACTTTGCAATAATCCGGTGCCTTCAGTCCTCTGAAATCTGTGCCATAGCATTCAATTGGGGTCTGCAAGACAAGGCATCAGCTATAACATTTTGTTTTCCCTTAATAAAGGTGATATCAAAATCATACGACTGTAGTTTGCTGACCCACTTTTGTTGCCTCTCATTTAAGTCTCGCTGTCCAAGGAAGTGTTTCAGGGTATTATGATCTGTACGCACACTGAATTTGCTGCCCACCAGGTATTGCCTGAACTTAGCCAACACGTGCATGATGGCTAACATTTCCTTGTCATAGATGTTGTAAAGCCTCTCAAGACCCCTAAGCTTCCTACTCTCGAAAGCAATAGGGTGTCTCTCCTGCATTAATACGACACCAATGCCTTCCCCTGAGGCATCACAATACAACTCAAAAGACTTCGTAAAGTTTGGTAATGCAAGAACTGGACACGAAGTCATAATCACCTTAAATTTGTCAAACCACTCCTGAGCCTATGGTGACCAAACGAATGCCCCCTTCTTCGTCCAATCAGTAAGGGGTGCTGCGTGATGAGAGAACCCACTAACACACTGCCTGTAGAAAGCACACAACACAATGAATCCTCTGAGTTGGGTAAGGTTATCTGGTACTGGCCACTCTACTATAGCTCGAACCTTTTCAGGGTCCATACTGACTCCCTTGGCACTGATGATGTGACCAAGATATAACAACTCAGCCATGCCTAGCTCACATTTGGACTCCTTGGCATACAAGGACTCCCTAGCCAAAATGCTCAAAACTGAATCCAAGTGAGCTAAATGCTCCTCCCATGATCTGCTATACACCAGAATATCATCGAAGAAGACCAAAACATATCTCTGCAGCTGAGAACTGAAAACCCTGTTCATCGTGGCCTGAAAGGTAGTAGGGGCATTGGTTAAACCAAACGGCATAACCAAGAACTCAAAGTGACTGCAATGGCATTTGAAAGCGGTTTTCTCTATATCCTGCTCCCTCATCCAAATTTGATGGTACCCGGACCTCAAGTCAATCTTCGTGAAGAAGATAGCTCGGTGCAACTCATCAATCAACTCATCTATGCGGGTGTTGACGTGGTTTTTGAGACCGCACCAACACAGAATAAAGTCTCCCAACGGACGCTCTATCCTCTCTTGAACAAAGTATTCAGCATGCTAAGATTGCGAGTAAGATCATGCTTTCAACTCCAAGGTTCCTTGAGTGCGAATAGGCTCGGTTGGCTCGATGTGATATTGCTGGTATGTCAAGGGGACTTACACAATTGTTCGCGGCTAACAACAAACAGTAGACTAAGGGCTTTCGTGTGATTCAAATGATTTGGCAGGTGAGCGCAAGTTTCCTAATTCTAACCGGAAATGAACTGAATTAAAAAGGGGTGTAGGGCCTAAGAAGTTAATGTTCTATTCTAAATGCAGGATATGTGGAGCTTTGTTTCAATAGACTTCAACCGGATTTCACCTAGCCTCCGTCGGACAGCCTCAGTAAAATCGGTGCAATCTTCAAGGGAAATAGCAAAGATGTTCAAATTATGACTTAACATGCATACACCATCACAACAGCTGCATATAAGCATATAAATCTGAAGTTAAACTCAATGTAATGTCCAGTTGACCACACAAGGCGAACTTATCATCAACAAGCCGCTAGTGGTATGGAATAAAAGCGAAGCTATCTCAATAAAACACCACACACCAAAGTAAGCTACTTGCATGAATTTAATCTACTTGGATACGAAAGGAAGAAGAAACCTTGCTAGCATTTCATGACAAGGCGAATTCCATCATCAATGAAAAGATCTATTATCATAAAATGTGTTACACAACAATCTCCTCAAAAGTTTTCAAAGGGAAAACTTTCTTTCTTCTCCAAATTATGCAAAATGCTCTACAATGCTACACTATCTAATTCTAATGCTAATACTCTCTCAATGTCTACTGTCTACTATTCCAATATCTAATCTAATGCCTTACAAATGAGGGGGACTCCCCCTTTATATAGCTAGCCAAGTCCCAAAAGACGGCTAGGGTTACAATCAATAGAGTGGCCAGAATCGTGCCACCTCAGCCCTAAATAATATTGCCCTAAAAACCGCCACAAAGGAGAGTGGGGTAATAAATGCGCCATAATGTCCACCATCATCCTTCTAGAAGATTCCATTTGTAGACGCGTTCACACTGTTCTCGATCTTCTTTCTTGGCGTTGTTCTTTGATTTCTTCCACTTGAGGGTTTTCATCTTCGTCACTTCGAGTTATACTAAGTCTTAACACTTAGCCATTTTCTTGCAAATTTTCCTCCTTCGAGATTGAAACTCATTTTTTCATCGTGCTTCCACTTCAAGTCATCGTGCTCTGGCCTCAACATTTCTCCTGCAAAACAAGCAAGGAGAGGGGTATTAGAATACTTCATGATATAAACTTAACTCACTCACCTGATCCTCACGCTCCAACTTTCAAGCGTTCATCGCCAACTTTGCGTTCAAGTTCATGCCTTAGACAAACTTCATCTTTGAGAAATTCATTTCCTGCTGGAGCTCTGATAACCTCGATTTTATTCATTTCTGGCTCAAGTAAACTATCTTCAGGAAGGATTGAAGCAAATTTACCTAGGCAGTTTCTTTCAAATTCATCATCTGGAGAATTTCACCTTGAAAACACATTTTCTTCATTTTTGCCTTAGAAAATTTTCAAATTTCCCTTAGGAAATACATCAACCTGGTGCCCACTTAAAATCTTCATCCCAAAATTCTCGACAAGCTGTGGAAGACCTTAAAATCAACTCCTCATTGATAATCTTCGATACCCAGAAGAGAATTTCTTTCAGAACGCGTCGAACCCATGGGTACCCAACGAACGGGTTCATTTAATTTTCTGGAATTTTGAACCTTGAAAAAAAAAAAAAATTCCCTGTGAAATTTAAATCTGTTTTTCGCATCTGTGAAGATTTCTTGTTGCTCTGACTTGGGAAAAATTTATCAATTTTGTGCAGCTGGCATTCACTGACTTCACCTCTGGCAATTCTGCACGCCTCAGGAAAATTCCACCACCTCTCCAGACTTAGGCATTTTTCTAAGGGAGAACATTTTGTGCCTTAGAAAATTTTAAATCACTTCGAAAATTTTGAAAAATTTTCTCTCAGAAAATTTTCATTTATCTATCATCTTGCCTGTGATGAGGAATTCTTTATCAACTCGCTTAGAAAATCTTCCTCGAACGCCCAACATGTATGACTCTCAATGCTTACATGTATATTTTTTTATCAGCTTCAACGCCTTAGGAAAATATTATTATTTTGCACCTCACACACTTGGGCGCATATATCATGTAGAGGGGTAATTTCACATCCACGCCTAGCATTTTCTTTTCTTTTTTATTCACCACTTAGCAATATTTTCTCCCATCAATTTTATTTCACCATCTTCACACCTTGCATGGCGCACACAGCACATGTAGAGGAGAATAATAACCACGCCTAGGTAAGCATTTTACTTCACACTTTATTCACCCTCCATCTTACTTCATCATGAGCGCATTTCTCATACTCAGGAGAATGAAGACTTTATTTCAACGCCCTCTTTGACTTTCTCCTCTTCTTGGTGCATTTGAGGGGGTGAGAGGGATGGGCGCATTTGGCATGTAGTGGAGGATGAAAACTTTCAAGCGCTATCAACAAGTGACCTTTCATCTCCCACGTTTTTGTCCTCACATGCCCCCTTTTGGGCGCATTTTGCCTATGCAGCAGGATGAACTTGTTGACCAGCTTGACTTTGCTTTATTTTTGTCTTGACTTGCCATGCTTTGGGCGCATTTCCACCTAGGAGGAGGATGAAACTTGAAGTATGGGCGCATTTAGGCAAGGGTGAAGGATAAACTTCATTGACTCCTTTGACTTTTATGAACTTGGGCGCATTTCAGCTCTTGAGATGAATGGGCGCATTTAGCCTAGGGTGGAGGACGAGTTTCTTGCCTTAGAAAGTTTTTAGCATCTTGCTAGCATGTGGGCGCATTTAGCCTATGCTGAAGGATGAAACACTTTGACTACTTTGACCCTTTTGCTTGTTGGGCGCATTTAGCATAGGGAGGTGGATTTTTATACTTAGCATATTTTTTCTTGAACATCTTTGCTTCTTCATCAAGCAGGGCGCATTTTGCTTGGGCAGGAGGACGAGCTTTCATACTGAGAATTTTTTTTATGACCTCCAGCTGAGATGGGCGCATTTTGCCCCTGATGAAGGATGAACTTTCATGCCTTAGCCATTTTTTTTTTCTTCATTTTTTGCCAGTTCTTCCATGCCTTACTATTTATAGTAAGCCCTTTGAATTTTGCATCTCGGAAGCTCAGAACGACTTGAAATTTTACACACTGCATCCTTATCACCTTGTTGCCCTGTCGACACTGCCATTTTTAGCTGACCTGCTATTTTTAGCCTGTTTCTGAAGGTCGTTTACTATAAATAGTAAGCTCTTGATTCTGATAGCTCCACTGCTCCGATCGTCTTGAAATTTGGATGAGGCGCTCCTCACCACGTGACCTGTTGGCTGACACTGATGCATGCAGCTGATTTGCTATTTTTAGCATGTTTCCAATCTGACTTACTATAAATAGTAAGTGCCCGTTTGACTTGAAATTTCACCGGTGAGATAGCACGAAGGATCCGTCGCGGTGGTTTACACCGGTTGAAGATTTTGACTTTTGATGCCTATTTTTAGGCTCCGAACAGGAAACCCTTTGCTGTCATGCGTATCAAAAGATCTCCGTTTGTCTTTGTTTAGCGACGCGTGATGCTCGTGATTAAATTTCAGGGACACACACAAAAATAGCAGTTCCTTCTTGGTGAGAATCCTCATTTGCATGCCATCGCACCATCGCGAAGCTCTCGAAAAAACCATCAAGAATCACCAGACATGCAAAGAAACCTGACATGCAAACCCTAAAAATAGCCTCGTTTGAATCAAAGTGGTCATCTCGACTTGCATGTTACATCGTTCGCGAAGGTCGAAAAACCCAGAAGGAATATCACGGACATGCAAGAAAACTACGCATCTACACCCACGAAATTTGCTCAGGGCTAGGCTAAAAATAATTAAGTTATCGTTTTTACGGCTCAAATTTGGCATAAGCGATCGATATACTCGAGTGTGGTGTGGACCGTCGAATCTCAAAAATGTTGGAATCGCCTGTAATTTCACACTTACTAAAAATAGTAAGTACCTCGGAATCTGATAAATTTTTGCTGAGAGCCTGCTGGAAGCATACTGACAAGAACGTTAAGCTCAAGTTTCAAGTTATTCACCTCGTTTGACTTCAAATTGGCTGGAAAGACTCAAACCCTAATTTCAGACTTGGCCAAATTCATGTTGAAGCTTGCAGACGGGAACGTCCCCAGGAAGCAGACCATAGAAAAGAGACAGACGGAGAGAGAGACACAAAAACCAAAGCCAAAACGACCAGAATGGAGCAAAAATTAGGGGTCCCTATCTTGAATGGGGCGATGTGTGAAAAAGGTCACAACAGCGGGGTATAGGGTACCTATTTTTGATTGTTCTCTTATTAAGTTGGTGGTAATCTATGCACATCTTGAGTGACCCATCCTTTTTCTTCACCAATACTACCGATGAAGCAAAAGTTGACTTGCTAGGTCTGATACGCCCCATAGCTAACAACTCACTGATTGTCTTCTCTATCTCATCCTTGAGGCGCTTCAGATGTCTGTAAGGGGTGATCATAATGGGCTTTGCGCCCTCCTCCAACTCGATAATATGCTCGATGCCCCTGTCTGGAGGTCTGCCAGCTGGAATATCACTAAACAATTTAGAGTGTTTAATTCTTAGTTCCTGAATGTCAGGATGATAATCATGCTTCTGCTGCTCCTGTTGTGCTGGCAACAACATACACTTAGCAGCCTAGTCCACCATATCATGACGAATGAGCCTCTCCATCCGTTTGAATGATACAACTCTCAAATTACTTTCTTTGATGGCTTTTATCACATGCGGCTTCTCATTAACTTTGAACTTCATCTCCATGTCCCGAAGATTGAAGGTGAACTCACCCAAATCATGAAGCCATGCCATACCAAGTACTACATTAGTATCCCCCATATTCACGACATAAAAATCAGTTTTGAATTCATAGTTGTTGAGCCGCATTGGAAGATCTGATATTCTCTTGTCACATTTGAGGGTGTACCCTTCAATCACCTTTACTTGAATACCCTCAAACTCTTCTGTCAGTATACCACGCCTCTCTACCAAACGTGCATCTATAAAGTTATGCGTTGCACCAGTGTCAAGTAGAGTAATAACTTTCTGGCTAGCTAGGAGCCCACGTAGCTTGAAAGATCCATCTCTCTGTAGACTAGTCAAATGTGCCTCCTGTAGTTTCTTTTCACCTTCATTTCCACTGTCATTTTCAGACCTCTCATCATCTGAATGCTCCAAATCAGCTTGCTGGTCTGACAGATCAGATTGCTCTTCCCCTTCATAAAACCATTCCATTTGGTTACTTTTTGCCTTAGGATGAAGAGGACATACATGTTTTTCATCATAGGGGGCCTTGCACCAAAAACATAACTTTTTCTTGCACAAATCATTCAAAGTTTCTTTGTCAAAAGGTGGTGCATTCCTCTTCTTCGGATCAGGTGGGTCTTTCTTCTGATCAAATGGTCTGTTAAGCCTTGAATATGATGATGAACCTGAATTAAACTTGCTGCGAGGTGCTGCAAGTTCCATATTGCGTGCCTTTCGCATTGCCTCCTGAAGAGTAGGGGGATCAAATGCTTTGACCCATCCTCTCATTGGCTCATACAATCCCTCAATAAACAAGATGACAAGTCTCCTCTCAGATATGCCTATCACCATAACTGAAACCTTCTGGAATTCACTGATGTAATTATCGAGACTGCCTGATTGCTTGAGCTGAGCTAGCTCTCTGAAGTAAAGTTCTGGATCCGTCTTGTCGAAACGCTCTATGAGCCTGTTCGTGAACTCCTGATAGGTGGTAACCATGTGATGACTCAGTGTATACATGCCGTGATGCTACCAGTCATGCGCCAATCCATCAAGGTGCAACTTAGCAAATTTAATAGCCTCATCCTCCTGCATCGGTCACAAAGATAGATAGTTGTCTAACTTCTATACCCAAGACCTCGCTGAACTCTTATTTGAGCCATCAAAATAAGGCAAGATAATCTTGCTCACTGCATGTTGAAGATCCCGATTCACCTGTGGTGGTGGTGGCTGGTACTGAGGAGCTCTGTGCTCAAATCTACCTCCACCTCTGGGTCTATGAACATCCATGAACTCATGAAAAGACAAAGACTGCCTGATCTCAGGAGCCAATGTCGAATACTCTGCAATGAATCTGGTCACATCTGCCATTGAAGTACCATGCTATGTCTGAAACTCTGGCTGATGACCCTGTTGCTCTGCCTCAGGAACTGGAGGGGCCTCCTTGGCAATGAAAGTAGGCTGTCCAGGCCTACGCTCAGGAATGCCAAAGGATGACTATTGTTGTATCGACACCTGTGGCTGCTCTGCACCTGCAGTCCTGCTAGATTGCCCTATCTGGAAGACATGCTAATGTGGTGTATACTATCTCATCGTGCCCATAAGCTGAGACATCATGTCCATCATGTTATCATGCCTCCGTCTGTACTCTGTCTCTGGGCTCTCACCTCTAGCATGTTCCTTTCTTGGATCCCTAGGAGTCTCTCTCGTGACCTCCCTATCTGCCATCAGGGTAGTGATACTGTTCTCACTACTGCTAGAACTAGATCTGTGTATGCCCAGAATCCCTGAAGTTGTTTCACCTTCTGGAACTGGTGGACCTGTCCAATCCTCTTTACCTGTTCCTCTACCCTTAATGTAAAATATAATGTCTCTGCTCATGAGAAATCATCTGAAAAGCACAGGATGGCAGGAAAACTGTGCTCTGATACCATTGTAAGAGACCTAATGTCTCTCAACCCCAACTACTGATGAAGAATGCAAGTTTTCTTGTTTGTTTTGCTGTTTTGTATTGTTTTTGTGATCTTTGTGCAATATAAGGGTTTTGCGATTTTTAAATAAAGTAATGCCAGATCAATGAAAAAAATGCAAGAATTACAAATACTGAGGCAACTACTTGTTAATGATAACATGCAGCGTCAGAAGTAACTTCCAGCGATCTTATTATGAATAAATTAAATAATAGCTCTAAGCTATTTAATTTATGGAGTTCCAAGAGGCGTGATTTTCTTAGAAGACACTTCCATTTGTTAAAGAAAATAATTGTTAATAAAAAGGCACTTAATTCCTAACAAGGCCGACCTTGTACAAAAGACGTGATTTTCTATAAGTCGTCTTACTTATGATGGCCGACTTTATTCTTGGCAAAAGACGCATCCTCTCCCTTTTGTATATATATTCAATACCATTCTCATTGTAAGGCATCAAGTTAGAAGTAAAGTTCATCATATTCGATTCAAGTCTAAGCGTGAATTCATCAAGGCAGTTCTGTATTGTTTGAAAGCCTGAGTTATTCTTCAGCGAATTGTCTTCTATTATTGCTGTGTTGCATCATCTATTGGTGCTTGTATTTGGGCCTGAATCTTGGCCTCTTGTAAGAGGATCATTCTTGTGACAATTCAATATATAAGTGATATATTGTTGCTGGGTTTTTCTCCCTCAAGAGGAGGGTTTTCCCAGGGTATCTTCTGTGTTATTGTGTCTGATTTGAATTAATTTTTGTGCATACAATCTGATCATTAAAATTTACACTACTTTCAAGATAATGGCGAATGAATTTATTTTGATGGCTGAGTGATTACAATGCTGAATAAATGACATGCATGCAAAAAGGAAGACAATACAGTATTAAGAAACCTGGTTTTAACTTGCAGCCGCCTGAAAGAGAGCATAGAATGTACGACCAGCTTGAAGAAAGACTTCTCCCATTGAAAAATGAATGCAATGGCCTCCAGAGACCAAGGCGCCACCAATGGAGAAGGCTGGAGATGAAAAGGCAAGGCGATTTGCTTTAGATGAAAAGGACACACTTGCAGTTGTAAGTCGTACGGCCTGGCAGCAGCATTTATGATGGTACAGCTGGGAAAATAGAGTGCCAAATCAACCAGAGATAAGCCTCAATCAAATCGTACCCTTCTTCTGATGAAATCAATTCAAACCCCAAATCAAAATCTCCACTGTAAGCACAAATTCGACTTCTGTGTGAAGCCAACCTGCTTAGCAATCTTTAGTTGATCTTTCACAACTTTAGAAAGCTTAACTCTAAAGAGGTATCGTTCTCCAAAGTTTGGTATTGCACGAATTTGCAGAAACCCTTGTTTCACAAACTCCAATGTTCTCAAAGAGAAAATAAGACAAATTTGAATAATCAATAATGAATGAGTTCTATTTGTCTTGAAACATTAAATAACCTTCTCCAAGAGGCTCGACCCTCAAAAAAGCAACTCAATGAACATTTAATAATATTAAAGTCGCCCCTTTTGAACTTAGGCTCATTAATCAATAAATGGCGTCCCCTTTTAAATGAGTAATAAATACTCATTTAATAATAATATCACCCTTATATTATAAAGTTATAAAATACTTTATAATAAGCCATTTAATTAATTAATATTTCCCTTAAGTGACTTTATAATATAAAGTCATAATAATAATCATTTAATTATTATTAAATGCTCCAATATTCTCCGTTTGCTCAACAAACTGCTAAACTGGGTCGAAACTGAGATAGCCAACTAAGCCAGGTGCCCTGCCAAAAATAGTAACCCCCTGATGGCCTGACTTACTATAAATAGTAAGTGCCTGAATAACACTCTGTAAGCATCTGCAAAGGCCCAAACCTGAATCAAACTATGGAGTAATGTCCCAAACTCTAGATAACTGCAATAGAAGACCCTCTAATCACATCTGTCAGCCTACGAGGGTCAAAATGATAGGCTAACCCCTTAATCACCTGAACTGACTAGGAAGGGGACATTACAGTAGTGGATGACATCATTTATTATAAAAATTGGATCTACCTAATGCCTGAATCAAAACTAAAGGAGAAGATGTTGAGGGCTATTCATGAGACACCATTGGCAAGACATCCAGGATACTTTTAAGACCTACAAGCAAGTTCGAGAAAGGTTCTCTTGGAAGGGCCTCAAAAATGATGTCCTTTGTTTTGTTAGGGAATGTACTATGTGTCAACAAAATAAGGCGGAACATACTTTCCTAGTAGGATTGTTACAACCTCTTGCCATTCTAGAGCAAAAATGGGAAAGCATCTCAATGGAATTTATTACCGGACTCCCTAAGGTCCATGGTAAAGATTTTATCTTTGTGGTTATCAATCGGCTAATCAAGTATGCCCACTTTTTCGCGATCCCTTTTGAGTACAAAGCACCACAAGTTGCGGAATCGTTCTTCAAGGAAATATTTAGGCTCCGTGGACTTCCAAAATATATAGTGAGTGATCATGATAGCAAATTTCTTAGTATCTTTTGGACCGAAATTCAAACTATTAGGCACAGAGTTAACACCCAGTACCAGCTACCACCCGCAAACAGACGGGAAAACCGAAATTGTAAATAAATGGGTGGAAGGTTATTTGTGTAACTCTGTGGTAGGCCAGCAAAGGACATGGATTAAGTGGCTTCATTTGGGAGAATACTGTTATAACACTACTTATCACATGTCAATTGGAATGACACCATTCAAAGCATTATACGGATATGACGTGTCATATTTCTTAGATATGGCATTTGGGGAAAGTAAGGCACCTAAGGCCAAAGAATAGGTCCAAGAATGTCAAGATATACTTAAGTCCCTTACGAATAATTTACAACACACCCAAAATCAGCAAAGAATCTATGCGGATAAACACCAGGTTGAGCAAAATTTTGAAATTGGGGATTTGGTTTTCCTCCGCCTACACCATATCGACAATCATCCTTGAAGAAGAATGGAGTCGAGAAGTTGAAGCCCCGATTCTATGGACCTTCTAAGGTGATTAAGTGAATAGGATAAGTGGCATATGAACTAGAACTTCCAGAAAGCAGAAAAATATCTAATGTATTCCATGTGTCATTCCTCAAAAAGGCTCTAGGACAATAGGTTACCGCCTCCACTGAACTTTCACCCTTGAATGAAGAAGGCAAGTTGGTCTTGATTCCGATGAAGTTATAGACATAAGGGAGAAAGGTTGAGGAATAGGGTCATCAAAGAATACCTCATCAAATGGAAGGATTTACCTATGGAAGACGCTACGTGGGAGAATAAGCAAGTCCTCCAAAGAATACCTCAAAGAAAGGTTGAGGAATAGGGTCATCAAAGAATACCTCATCAAATGGAAGGATTTACCTATGGAAGACGCTACGTGGGAGAATAAGCAAGTCCTCCAACATCCTAATCTAAGAGTGCTTGTGGGAAAGCAATTCCAAGTAGGGGAGACTGTAATAATCCCATTCGATTGCTAATGAAAAAGAGAACATCAATTATTATTGAAAGATAGTCGACCTCATCTAAATATGTGGCAGCGACTTGTTTATTAAGAGGCAATGATTCCATAACTAGGCGATGGTTAATGGGCATTAAATAATATAAAAGCAGCGATGTTATATGTTAGAGCACGAGAAATTTAAGTGGGGAGCAATTGATATAAATAGGAGTGATTTATTCATGAAAGAGGTGATTAATAAATAGCTGGGATTACATTAATGTGTGATAGCAATTATTATAAGAGGTAGTGTTGGAATTAAAAGGAGTTAAAATAAATTAAATTTACTAAAGATAGCCGACCTCCTTCATGAAGCAACACATCCCTTATGATGAGGTATGTTGGAGGTATATATAAGGGGTCGTTTGAAGTATAGAAGATTGGCGAAAAATTCATATTCTAAAACTTAGATCGCAAGTGCTCTCGAGAGCCTATAACTGGCCAAGTGAGGGTGGCATATCGATCACCTATTACAAGGTTAATGGACGCATAAGCAATCAGCCAATATTCAGACACAACGCCAAGGGAAAATCGCAGGAGTATAAAGATCAAAATAGGAACAACGATCAAATAGAGGTCTAAGCCTCTTACACATTCAACGCATGATCTTAAAGGAATAAGTCAGAAACAGTGATTATAAGCCTCTTACACATTCAACGCATGATCTTAAAGGAATAAGTCAGAAACAGTGATTATATTTTCTTGTCAAATTTTCATTATTGAACTAATCATAGTTACGAGACTTGGACTCGGCTCGGACTCGGCGAGGGTGACTCGACTCGGGGACTCGGCGACCTGGGACTTGGACTCGGCGCAGACTCGGCAAAATGAAAAAAAGTTGAAAAAACCCTAGAAATTTAGAGATTTTTAAGGATTTAAAACTTGTTTGAAGCACCCTTTATTGAATACAACACAAATAAAAGCAAATTTGATCACATGCACAAGTATACAATGATCACATAAGTATAAAGTACACAAATTGTAGTTGCGCTGCTGAAGGAAATAGCATACTTAGATATATAAAATTAGTCAAATGTATACAAAACTCATGGAATATGAAATCCATGACATCAAATGTTCCATACAAATATGAAATATCAAAACAATAGCTATAAGTCTATGACTCTATGGCATAGTGGAGCCAACATCTTTCCTACGAAGGCGTCTAAGGGTCCTGGATGATGTTGCAGCTGCAGCCATAGTCTCTGCCTGTGTCTGACTCTCCATGCCACTCTCACCAACAACAGCTATGTCTCCTTGTGCTCTAGCCTCCTCCTTAGCCTCTCTCTCTGCCTGGTCCACCCAATCAAGGTCCTCGTCACTAAAGACTGCATCTGTAGCCTCAGTGATCCACTCAGACTGTGGATCAACCTCCTCTAGATTGATCGGGGTGTCGTCGTGGTAAAAAAACTTCCTATATCTGAGCCGAAGGTTGTAATGAACATATACCAAGTCATTCATCCTCTCCACTGTCAATCTATTGCGCTTCTTGGAGTGTATGTGCTCAAACATACTCAATTGCGCTCACAACCAGATGAACTGCATGGCTGGCTCAATATACGAATGGCAATGGATTGCAGGTTCGGTGTATCAGAACCAAACATCTCCCACCATCTATCTGAGATGAGAAAAAGAAACAAAATCAATCTCATTTCAAGTTTCAAGTTCAAGTTCAACATTTAATAATAAATTATAATATAAAAAGATGAAAATTATGCCCTTAAATATATTTTTACCTAGCAGTAATGTTGTCCTACTATCTTTGCACATTTGGCGTGCAAAGAAGTCTCCTTGTGCCTTAGTGAAGGCATCTATCTCCTGCACTATCTGTGTAGTAACAGCAGGCAACATCCGCTCTATCATCGAGTAGAGCCCACTAAGAATTTCTCTATCTGCACGGAAATCACGGCAGAATTGGAAGGCCGGATTTAGGAAACATGTGGGCTGCATGGATGGGCCTATGAAGTTGGTTTTTCCATCTCCTATCAATGATATCCCAAATGGGATGATACTTCTCCTCAACTCCACCATAGACTGATCTAATGGCCTCTTTGGCCCTATCCATGCCCTCATATATGTAGCCATTTGGGCTTCTCCCCCATCACCTTCGTGGAGAACTAGCAAGGGCTCAATAAAGCGCAAAGTGCAAACATGTTTCACAAATAAGTGTGAGCGAAAATAAACAAATAAAAGCAAGATATGATTAAAAATTAAAACATAATAAAAATTAAATTTTACCTTCACAATCTAGATCCCTTTGGTGTCAAAACCCTTGCTCATCAAAAATGCAATCAGCCCACGGCAATCCTGCAGTGCTTGTAGAAAAGGATGAGGAGACCACTCCTCACTAGTAAACATGCGCCTTAAAACTGCCTTTGACCGAATCAAGGATTGCATCGTGATAAAATTTGTTGCAAACCTAGTGATGCAGGACGAGACAACTCCCTCAACCCCGTGTATTGCCTCATAAGGTTAAGCACCCATGTGTGATTGTATACAAATTTGCATATGTTTTTTGCTGCATCCACACATGTTTTGATCCATGGGAGCTTGCCAAGATCCTCCAACATGAGGTCAATGCAATGGGTGGCACATGGAGTCCAAAATATAGTAGGGTGCCTCTCCATCAATAATCTACCAGCAGCAACATAATTTGCTGCATTATCATCACCACTTGCACTACATTCTCTTCCCCCATTAGCTATCACCTCCTCTATAGCCTCACACAGGTATGTGGCATTATTGAATTGGGCAGAAGCATCAATGGACTTGATGAAGACGGTCTCACCTGAAAAAATAAGCAAAACCAATTATTCAATAAATTAAAAAACATAAATCAGCCATATTAAATTATTAATCACTAAATCAAATTCAAATTTCAATGCATTGAGGGAAGTACAATTACCTCCGGAGAAACTAGGAAAGTAAGCAGCGTCCTATTTCTCCTATCGGTCCAACCATCAGTCATGATGGTGCAACCAATCATCCTCCACTACTTGCGTTGCTCCTCTAATTGTGCTTTCACATGCCACCTTTTGAGTCAAAAGTGGGCCCTTTAATTCATCTTCAGTAGGGGCTTTGAACCCCCCCACATATGGTTATGCATCAACCATGTTTTGCCAAAAAGGTGACCTAAAACATGTCATAAATAAATTAATAAGTTACTTTAAGTTTTAAATGGTTTGAATTGAATTGAATCTAAATTCTAAAATTTAAATATAAATTTTGAAACAATTAAATGAAAAAGAATTACTGGCTACATGGAAGGGAATGGTGCAGTAGTACCAAAAGTCTGCAATTGTCTTTTTTGCTGCATCATGTGTGTCCTTGTTCCAACCCATGCTCTCAAGCGACGGTTGGGAACTAGGAGTAGTGCGTGGTACAAAATATGAGTCCACCCTAGATTTACGAACTCTAGGGCCAATGCTAATACTGCCACCACCACTAGTAGTAGCAATGCCACCAGCAGTAGGAGTATGCATAGGCATAGCTGGTTAGCACAAGCACTAGCACTAGGATGGTATGGAGGCATGGAAGAAGCATCTCCAACAGCACCAAGTCCCTGTCCAACTCCAACACTCGCCAACTCCTGCCTCTGTTTCTTTTTCATTTCTTTTTGCATTTCAAAAGTTTCTAATTGCACCTGCACTTCACGAACAACCTCAGGAGGTGCTATAGTGCAACCCACTGCATCATGGATGGGTATGCGTGCAAGATGGTATTTTAATCTATTTATGCCTCTATGATATATTGTTTTGCAGTAGTTACATTTTGCTTCTCCTTTTTTCATTCCGGGAAAGATTTCAGCATGTTTCCAAGCAGGGTCTTTTCTGACTGGGGTTTGAGACATTGTGAAAATAATAATATGGTTTGATTTGCAAATGAATGTGGCTGCAATAACAAGTAGGGTTTCTAAAATTATTTAAGTTGCAAGTAGGGTTTGTAAAAAAAAATGCAAACTCAAAAAAACAATGATTTTATAAATTACAATGAATTATTTGTTAAAAAAACACAAAAAAATCAATTAAAATCAAACTTACCTCTTAGATTTGGCTTGGAATGCAATGCAAACTCCTCCCAATCACTGGTAATGAGCTCTCAATGCACCTCCTTGCTGGTATGAAGCTTCCCAAATGATATATGACCCTGGATTTGTCTTCAACAGCTTGCTGGTTGCCCTCTCTTCTCCTCCTATTTTTCTTCACAACTCTCTCTTCTCCTCCTATTTTGCCAAATGAATGAAATGAGGTTTCTTTTAGGGTTGGGGAGATAATATAGGACAAAAAAAAAACAAACTTTAACTTGCATTTTATGTTTTTTTATTGTGTCTTTGCCTTGTTGCCGCCGGCTGTGTCCAGGGATCGGGACTCACCTGGACGCGGCGCGTCCGGCGAGTCCGGCCTGGACGCGGCCGCGTCCGCGCCCGAGGCTCCTAGGACTCGGCCAAGGGTGCTCGGCTCGGGACTCGCCGAGTCCTGGCGAGTCCGAGCGAGTCCCGTAACTATGGAACTAATAATCGAATCAGACGTGCTTATTCAGAATTCATAGCAGAAACGTGACATCATAATACTTTCTCCTATTAATATATAAGTGTCCAATAACCAGGACTAGTGCTAATCAGTTAAGTTAGAGTTCTTTAAGTAAATCAAAGTACTTTGTAGAGGTCTATAACCATTTTACCCTCTTTTAAAAGCATTGGTTCTTTGGCATATTTTGATATCTTAAGATTGAAGGAAAAATTTATGGTAACTCTACAAGGGACATTACATGGTGAGTAAACTTTGGAATATTGTTGTAGGCAAAAAGGAAATCGTTAATAGCAGATAGAAAAGAGGTGATGGCACTATAGGCATCACGATCACAAATTATGTATTATCATCTACACAAGGAGCAAAGATAGGAAAAGGAGCATGTGTTGCATTGGGAAGCTTTTGTGAAATACCCAATGAAACAAGGTTTAAGAATTAAACATTACAAAATGATCAAGCAATATTGGAAGGAGGACCTATCACTATATTATCTTTTTGTGCACCATAAAAGTGGAAGCTTGTAAAACCAAAAATTAGTGATTTGAATAAAACTCAGTTTGGCAACATATGCTGTTCAATCAAAATAGGCTGATAGCCAGCAACTCACAGTGATGAACGAATTGGATAGGTTCTGTGATTGAAGGATCAACTGAACAAAACTCATCCTCATGAAGAAGATATTTACTGGAGGCAAAGTTCTTGGATGGTGTGAGTTCAATGTGCGGTTCATAATATGAATTCTTTTCACAATCGACTCTTTATGGATGTGATTTAATAAGAGAGCAAGGTAAATGCTTTCGTATGGCACCTAAAAAGAAGCAACTGCATACATGTCACATCATATGCAATGCATGCAAATATTTTGTACATCTTAGTACTTAACTTCCTACAAGGATGTAAACACAAGACAATAATAGCAAAGATTTTGAGGCTGTTATTATCAAATCACATATTCTTCATTATGACGCCTATTACCAAGGATGATGATACTTTGATATAGAGTGATAGACCCATATTATAATGTAATGCAATAGCTTCTAAGATGATTGTCAATACATTCTAAGCTATTTTACAAGTTATTATTTCCTATTCCTAGGATGGATTTTGTAATGTCCCCACTCTAGTCAGTTTCAGGATCAGTGTGAGTTAGCCTATTTCTTGGACCCTTGTAGGCTGACAGGATCTGGTTAGGGGGTCAGTGGCCGTTTTGGTGGGTTTTGACATTTCCACCCCTTCAGTTCAGTGTTGGGCTCAGTGCAAGCCTTTGCAGTTTAGTGTTCGCCAGCTTCTGATGGCACGGTAAAACACGAGATCTGAGGGAGATATTAATATTTCAGTGGTTGGGTATTTTATCGTCCATTGAGATATTATAAAGTTATTATGACTTTATAACATATTAAATCCCACTTGAAATATTTGTACTTTATGACTTAAATGTTAAAGTGTATTTGAATTCACTTAAGTCATTTATTTGGGCGCCCAACTATGGAAAAGGTATAAATACATTTTAAATGTATTTTAATGCAAAAGTGGCGTCACTTCTTGAAAGTCGTGCCTTTTTGAGGTTATAAGGCAAATGAAGCAAATCGATCTCATTATGTTATAATTATTTGACTTTGCTTCAAAACTTCTTTGTGATTTTTGTCTGAGGGCAAGGGCTTCAAGATTTCTTCATTGGAGAGCGACAATTCTTCATTGATCTATGATTGTGAGACTGTGAAATATCAGTTGAATGGTTGCTATTGAGGGAGCTTCATACAGGAGTTCATCTGTTCTTACATCAAAGTTTTATGTTCAGTATTTACTTGTTTGCAATAAGGAAGAGGGTTTCTTCATTAGGGACACCATCTTCATCTAGTTTCCAGCTTTCAATATAGAAACTTCTACACCTTTCAGAGGCCATACTTTGCAGTGGGAGGCGTGTCATCTGGGGATAGGCGTGTGAAGCAAGAGGCTAAAATGCCTCTCTTCGGGCTCCTGTTTGGACTCCATCCTGGGCGTCCAACCTTCTCAGCACATTTTCTCTAGTTTCTGTGAGGGAGAAAGTAGATCCAAGCTCCAGGTGTGCTATTTCTTAGTTTCCAACATATCTTGCCTGGCATATACAGATCCATCTTATTCAATTATTCTGGAGGTTTCCGGGTATGTTGTTTATATGCAATCTCTTTGTATGAATTGCCATATCCTCAATAGTATTGCTGTTGTTCCAGAATTTCTTGTATTTCAATTTATTTCCCTTTTTTATGCTTGGTGCACCTTCTACTTCTGTCTAAAATTCCTCTTAAAACAATAAAAAAAACACAAAAACAGGTCAGTGAAAGTCAGAGGTTGATCTGGAGCCAGTTAGGCTCATCACAGATTTGTTGAAGTATTGAAGTTCTTGATTGCATACACAGCCCAGGAAATTCTGTATACTATTCACTAAACAGTAAACACCTTAAACAGGATTGTATGCCCATTGAATTGGACACGTGCAAGGCATCTGATCAAAGTAACTGGGTGTTTATCTCTATATCTATTGCTGATTTGTTTTTGGATAAAATTGAATTCAGTGGGTTTATAATTGTGGTATTACAACAACTATTTTTGTCCTTATCAGATGTTCTCCTCTTGAATGATTATTTTAGGATCTGCAACAGTGGGATCCACTGTTGCCACATCTTTTTATTATCATGGTAGAATGTTTAAGCATATATTGCAAACATTCAAATGGTATAATCAGATCTTTGGACGAAAAGCCTACATCTTGAAACTTGAACAACAGGACAGCACAATTCGATCTTCAATTTGTAGAGGACATTATTATTCTCAATCCAGCAGTAAAATTAAATGCTATCCTGCAATTCTATTAGCGAGTCACAAGTCAGCTCATCAATCATGACAAGTCTTTTTGATATAATAAAAATGCTCCATCTAAAAGAGTTGCCAAGTAAATGTTTAGGGCTTGCTTAGTTTTTTAAAGAGCACTGTGCTTGATATTGGTGTGCAATAAAGTGGCACGTTGCAGCAAAATTAAATCAATGAGTAGCAAATGAATCATTTTAGATCAGAAAATGGAGTGAATAATATCAGCTCTAAAAGCCATTCCTATAGACATTAATTACTATTATATAGGGCCCAGTTGGTAGTCAAGTTGCTAGATTAATCACTAATTCTAATGCTTAGGTCTTCTGTAAATCTTAAAAGATGTTTTGCTCGATATTGGTATGCTATAATGGGACACATTCAAATAAAATTTAATCAGTGAGTAGCAAATTGATCACTCTAGCTTGGTAAACGATGCTAATAAAATCAACTCAAAAGATCATTTCCTTATAAGAAATTGTTATTATATATGCTCTAGTTAGTAGTTGTATTGCATAGGTATGCAACAAATATTGTTATATATGCCTCAGTAGTTGAAACAATAGACCAATTGTAGGGAAGCTTTGTCTGGCTAAGTGTAATGTTCCTTCCCAGATAGAGTGGAATTTTTCTTTGTTTCAATTTGTTCATTTGAACATTCAGTTAGACTTCCAGTATTTGATTGCATAGAAACGGACACTATTACTCAGAGTAAAGATACACAGATATTCAGACATCGATTCTTTCTTGCATTTCTCAGAATAGGATGAACAGAAATAACTGTGTATATGAATCAGCAATTTCACTACTGGACATATTAGATTATCAACACTAACAGTGCTCAGAATTACAGTTATTGTTGACACCAAAGACTTGACATACAACTCTAATACTGGTTCCCAAATTGATGCAATGTCAGAGCAATGTTGTAACCCATAGAACAACAATTTCTGAGTGGTGTTTGACTGGTTACATATCCACAGAAACTCGGAATTTCTACAGCAGACTTCTATATCAGACTTAGCAGATAATATACTGTTAATGCATGACACTGTTTCAACATTTGCTTACAATACACCTAGATTTGAAGAACATTGCTTAACCATTATATACTAATCGTTACTAAACAAGGAGCATCAGATACTCAGTCCTGGAAGACGAAATAAGTCCGAATCACTTGCAGCAGATGATACTGTGTCTGAAAGTCATCAATGAATGCCACGTCCAGCAGATACATGTTCATACACACCCCAGAATTGCCATGAATAGACCAGCAACTCAAATGAAGGCTCATACAATATTGAAATACAATACAGCAGTATGATATGTAATTTTCTGAGTATTACAAGGTCTGGAATAGAGACTGTCACAAGCCAATATGAAGCTCGAACAGCTGATGTTTCGCCCAGGAGTCTGAGATAACCTCCAACACACCTCCAAACTTCTTCACACAACCTCCAAATCCCACGTAGGAGAGATACCAAGCAGAATATGCACAGGGAAGGAAGCGATTTGTATCTGAAGGCCCACGCCCACCTTCCAGCACACAACATGCCTTCATAGGGAACAAGTCACTTCCAAAAGCTCACGTTTCTGCCCAGAACTCATGCCTAGCATTTTCCCCGAGTGCCACGGCCTTGTGGAGCTAAAATATCATTAGAATAAACATATTCGATGCAGCCATTAGATACACAGTGAAAAACATTTTCGATGAAGTCTGAATGAAGTTATTTGCTCAAGCCCTAAACCCTTCAATGATTCAATCCAGAAAATAACTGTTCATGTCCAATTTGGTCTCCGGAAGAGACCCACCAAATTGCAATGAAGCTACTGTAGAAAGCTTGAGTGACTTCCTCCACAATCCAACAAGAGTAGAGTAGTTTCACTATCGAAACTGGTGCCCTAGGGTTTCCAACCTATAGACCAAAAAGCTTTTGAAAAATTTTCCAAACGAAAAGTGAGAAAATAATCCAGGCATAACCAAATGAGCTCCAAAAACCTCCTTTTATACTTTTTTCCAAAACACTCCAAAAACTTATATTTCGGAATTCACTTTTTAATTAAAACACCCTTTTAAGTCCGAAAAATGACTATTTCATTAAAATAAACATATTTTGACACGCAAGGTCCCTATTTTATGCATCCATGATTTAAAGCATCTCATCTTGGTTCTGATGAGCTATAATACTAAGGCCCATTTTAAATATTTTAATCAATATTCGGTAACCTTAGTAATTTAATTAAAATATAACCATTAATTAACTCATTTTTGTGGAATTGCGAGAATGCGTCAGAATTGGAAACTAACTGCACTAGAGTGATCCTGATGAAGAATAAAGATGAATGGAGCCGACCAGGTGACTTACTATAAATAGACGCTCTCTCCAAGAATCTTGAAGCCCAAACCAGAAGTCGAAAATAACCTCTGAGAGCATCAAATAACTCCTCTAAACCATCTGAGCTCATTGGTAACATCAAATCACCCTTTTGATCAAGCAAATACAAACCCAAAAAACCATCTCCAACTACAAAGCAAGAGAACCCTAAAATGGGGACATTACAGTCCGCCCTTCCCAAAGATTGCCTGTCCTCAAGCAATGCCAAGGTATCCACAAAAGTGACCAACTGGAACTGACTGAACCCAAATGTAATCCTAGGATTCCAAGTAATCTCTGGAAATGTTCACCATGCTGTCGCTGCACTACTCTGATAAAAACTAATAACACATCACACTCCAACTGCGTTATCAATTCTTGCGACCCGAAAACGTGAACATCACCTACACCCATAGTGAAATACCTGCTAGGGTTGTAGTCTCTATCCTGGAAAATCTCTTGCCGAGGCACCTCCATATATGAAATCCCACTGTCTAACTCAATCCTGGGCAACAGGAAACATACTCTGCTCAGTTCCAAAGAGTAACCCTCAGCAAATCTCCTCAGAATGTCCCAGAGGTGATACGAATTAGTTCCTAATCGGAGGCCGATAACAACAGTGTCATCCCTGAAATCATACATCTTGACAATGCCACCCTGATCATAGACTAATAACCTCTCATCGATACCTAATCCCTAGGTGTCAATATGCTCATATAGAGCACACCAACTCATCCAATCGACTACAATCATCACTATAGCATTTGTAGATGTATCTATCAACAACTCGATTTGATTGCAATATCCATCACTCGCACTAGTGGGAGCTAGTAATAGTTGCTCAAGCTCTGTAAATCCTCCCACAACCTACTGCCAAGAAGCTTGTAGTAACACGAAGTCACTCTGCACATAAGCTGATGTTGTTGTCATCAATGAGGAAATTCTAGGGCAGCATCTGTCACAAATCATTACCCCTGAAAAAATAGGAAATGTGAATCTAGGAATGACCAAAGGAACTCCTCCAATAACTACATTACCTCTACCAATCAACACCCACTAAGAATCACTCCACTGCTGGGCTGGAGGTATTGACCAATCCATCTGCATGTTATCATTCATTGGCCTTTGCAAGCTGATTGGAAGTGGATAGTGGTGTCAACTCTGAAAATTTGTTCACCAAACCAATTTTAAATCATCATCTCACCCTTGAAAATTGTCCCTAGATCCCAAATCTTGTGATTATCACCAAACATACTCACACATACATCATCATTGCTGCTGCTACAATTGATGTCAGGTGTGTTAAGTCTGAAAATCTGATTTATCACCTTCTTGGAATTGCCTCTATTGTCATAATCTAGTAAGGTATCATCATCATTGAAATTCCAAGTGCTATAGTGAGAAACACGGGCACACCAATCCATGCAACCAACTGCTAACATCAATGCAAAGTCTGAAAATTTCATGATCAGCACCACAAAACAGCCCTTAAACGTTAATGAGTAAGTAGCAGACCAATGGAACAAGTCTAAACACTTGTCCTCAATTTGGTGCACATTTTTGCTATGTCCTTTCATGAAATAAGGAATAGTGAAACCATTATGAAACATCATATCACATAAATGACGTGAGCCCTCAAATACCATTTCATGCTTAGCCATAAAATTTTGAATATGAACAAGATGGGGTCCAATGTCACCTATAAAATTCTCATCTATCATCTTATGAGGAATCAAATCATATGAAGATACGGGTCTGCTTTTCTCAATCAATGAATTAGCATCGAGTTCATACCTTTATATCTTCTTCCCGTTCAAGATGTTCATTATTACTTACAGATCCAAGAAGTATATCATGATCATACAAAGACAATAGGCTGCTGCTAATACTCATAGGATCCACATTTCCTTCATTACCTCCTAATATGTCCTCATAGGTTTCATGCACACCTTCAACCAATGTTGAATGCCTATCATCATCTGTTGATTCATAAGACATATCATGCTGAAATCTGCCCTCATTACCTGTCATAACAGCTATCTCAAGGCTGCAAGCTGCACCTTCATGTGAGAAATTATCCTCCAGCCGGTTCCAATCTTTATCCACATACTGAACCCCTCCAATAGGGGAAGTGCTGAAATCATTATGCAACATTCCATCCTTATGGAGTTCATCAATCCCTCTAATAATGTGTTTAATCTCTGAAGTCCTTGCATCATATTTTTGAACCATGGGTATGGTTGCAATAGGAATAGAATTTTCTGTTTGGTATAAAGAAAAGTGAGCCATACTCAATTGTAAGCAAAGATCATTAGCTTCTTTTTCTTTGCCTTCAACATACTTGAAAGCCAAATCCCTGTCCATAAGCAATTGCAAGTAATCTGATTTCATCATTTCCAATGCTTCTTTGATAGAGTACAAATGGGTATGAGTGACTCCACTTGCAACTCCTTTTTGCCTCTCCTCAATTTGAGTTTTCCAAATGTGATCTTTAACGTATTTATGAATATCATCTGCCCTTGTTAACACTTGCACAACTTTCTCATTTGTAACCACAAGTTTGTCCTTCAAATCTTGCAATGCGAGAGGTCTTTGATCGAGTTCATCGAGGTTACTTGGGCTGCCACTTGTTAAATTTTCTGATTTGCCTTCATGTGTAGGAACCACATCATCATCGAATTCAGTTTTTTCACTAGATGATGCCTTACAATCCTCAAACAAAGATGACGAGACAGCGTTATGAATGAATACACTATCCTTAAACGAATCCATCTCCTCCTCACAAGGCTTATCAATGACAATCTCTACTTCACCAACCTAGAGACTCGTGTACACCTCACTTGTTGAGGCAACAAGTGACTCTTTTTCCCCAATGTCCATGGTATTGCTCTGCTGGAAGGAAACATTGTGGAAATCATTCTTTTGATAGTTTTTCCCTACATCCTCATTTGTTGATTTAGTGAACTCCAAATCAGTAGATTGTTTGCTTTCCTCATTATTGTGAAGTTCAATATACTCAACTTTGTTAATAGCAGCACTTGAAGAACTAGCTTCATCCTCATTCTAGAAGTGTCATAACCATCACGAACAATTTCCACCTCTTGAATCTCTTTTCCAACCCCCTCATCTGTGCCTGTTTGCTCTTCCTCTAATCCCTTCACCATTCTACCTGTGCATTGGTGATTAGGTTTCCTTTTACTTGTGTTGGTATACTTCTTTACCTTAGTATATGCTTTCTTTTCTTCAACAGGAAGAGAATCTATCCTTTCAGGATGCTCTAATAACTTGGTTAAATTCCTATCATAGTCTTGAAAAACTTGCTTTAATTCTGTTAAAAGCTCCTGTGTAGACTTCATCTTACCCAATAAGATAATCAACACCCTGCTACAACTGAAAAGACTAAGCACTAGCCACTCACCAAAGCAAACAATTGGAGACCACTTTTCTAATCAGAATTTTCTGCTATGCAAATATGGTGTTAAACCCCACCGGTTGGCAGAATCAATGGCTCTGATACCAGTTACCACTGTAATGTTCCTTCCCACATAGAGTGGAATTTTTTTCGTTGTTTTAGTTTGTTAGTTTGAACATTTAGTTAGACTTCAGTATTTGATTGCATAGAAATGAACACTATTACTCAAAGTAAAGATACACAGATATTCAGACATCAATTCTTTCTTGCATTTCTCAGAATAGGATGAACAGAAATAACTGTGTATATGAATCAGTAATTTCACAACGGGACTTATCAGATTATCAACACTAACAGTGCTCAGAATTACAGTTATTGTTGACACCAAAGACTTGACATATAACTCTAATACTAGTTCCCAAATTGATGCAATGTCAGAGAAATGTTGTAACCCATAGAACAACAATTTCTGAGTGGTGTTTGACTGGTTACATATGCACAGAAGCTCAGAATTTCTACAGCAGACTTCTATATCAGACTTAGCAGATAATATACTGTTCATACTTCATAGTGTTTTAACATTTGCTTACAATACACCTAGATTTGAAGAACATTGCTTAACCATTATATAGTATATACTAATCGTTACTAAACAAGGAGCATCAGATACTCAGACCTGGAAGACAAAATAAGTCTGAAACACTTGCAGCAGATGATACTGTGTCTGAAAGTCATCAATGAATGCCACATCCAGCAGATACATGTTCATACACACTCCAGAATTGCCATGAACAGACCCATCAACCCAAATGAAGGCTCATACAATACTGAAATACAATACAGCAGTATGATATGTAATTTTCTGAGTATTACAAGGTCTGGAATAGAGACTGTCACAAGCCAATATGAAGCTCAAACAACTGATGTTTCACCCAGAAGTCTGAGATAACCTCCAGCACACCTCCAAACGTCTTCACACAACCTCCAAATCCCACGTATGAGAGATACCAAGCAGAATATGCACAGGGAAGGAAGTGATCTGTATCTGAAGGCCCACATCCACCTTCCAACACCCACAACACACCTTCACAGGGAACAAGACACTTCCAAAAGCTCACGTTTCTGCACAGAACTCACGCCTAGGGTTTTCCCTGAGTGCCACGGCCTTGTGGAACTAAAATATCATCAGAATAAACATATTCGATGCAGCCATTAGATACACATTGAAAAACATCTTCGATGAACTCTTAATGAAGTTATTTGCTCAAGCCCTAAACCCTTCAATGAATCAATCCAAAAAATAATCGTTCCTCTCCAATTTGGTCTCCGAAAGAGACCCACCATATTGTTAATGTTATAACAGCGTCGGTTGATCCTTCCAGCTCACGTTCCTTGAGAAAGTCTTAAATTGAATGTAGCCATCGGCTATTCAATTTACCTCTTATTATTTTGTGCCTTATGATTTGGCCGACATGTATAATTCGAAAATCATAAAGGTTACTTAATTTCTAAGGCCGACTTCATTGAAAGATTATATGACATTGTAAGAGGCCGACACTAAGACTTCGGTTCCTACATATAGTCAGTTATTCATTCATTTCTTTCATCGGTAGAAAGACAGCTCTCCCCAGATCCGTCATTCTCAAGTGCGAACTCAATAAAGAATACTGACTCCATCTCTAGCAAATGCGAACATCTACCTCAAGTGAAATCAGTTCACTCATGCGAATAAGTCATCTCCATTGGTTGTGTCCAGGTGCGAACTACATCAGCAATCAGTGCGAACTCTGAGTTTCATACGCGCATTCACCAGTTCAGTGTTTCCATTCAAGGACGAATTCTCAGTGACCGAATCTCAAAGTTACCAGTTCGATTGTTGTTGAAGTCTGAGAAGTTGAAGACATACTGTATATTATTAGATCTATATTCTCAGGTGTGATCTAGAGCATACTATCTGTCATTCCTTATTGCTTGACACCTGTTATTGGTCTTGTATTAGACCTTATTGTATTTTGCATATCTACTACTGTCGCATCTAATATAAGAGAGATCTTTGTTGCTGGGTTTTTCTCCCTCAAGAGGAGGGTTTTCCCAGGGTACATGCTGTGTTATTTTGTCTGATTTTGATTTAATCTTCTGTGCATTTACTTCTGATCACATAATTTAACATGGTATCAGAGCGGGTTTGAGGATCGTGATCAGAATTGCACTCAGATTATTGCATTCAGCTTGTCAAGATGGTGTATGATCTAAAGGTCGAAGGTCCATGCGATTCCATGTCTCATTCAGCATTATCAAGCTGTATACCTTCCAACTCCAGCACCTGGATAATCGACAGTGGTGCCTCCCGCCATATAACTGGATTCAAGGAACACTTATCCAACTTGGTGGAAAAGGAATCTGCTGATCAAGTCATCATTGGAGATGATGCCACCTACTCCGTAAAGGGAATTGGAACCTCCACACTTCACTTGGATTCCGGCATATCGTTTCAATTGGGTAATGTTCTTTATGTTCCTGGAATCAAGCGTAATCTTATTTCTATTTCAACTTTGGAAGATAAAGGATATCATGTTGCCTTCTCCAAAGGCAAAGTTCTAGTGTGGATGCAGAACTCTAACTTCAAGGATGCTCAAGTAATTGGAGTAAGACATGATAACCTCTACAAGGTCTGCTCACATCCGCTTCAAGCATTGGTTCATGACTCTACCAGTCTTTGTGATCTTTGGCATCGGAGATTGGCTCACTTACACTTCCATGCCCTGCCCATTATGGAGAAGATGGTGACGGGCCTTCCTAAATTCAACTCGGAGCACGAAGGTACATGCAAGGGCTGCGCATTAGGTAAGAACATAAAAGCCCCCTTTCATAGTAGAGAAAATAGATCTAAGTGTATTTTAGACCTAATTCATTCTGATTTATGTGGTCCTATGTCTATTCCTTCTTCGAGTGGTTTTTTGTATTATGTTCTCTTTATTGATGATCACTCTAGGAAGACTTGGATTTATTTTTTGAAATCTAAAGAATCTGAGGAAGTACTGGATAGGTTTAAAGAGTTCAAAGCTTTAGTAGAAAATCTTTCTGGTAAACGAATTAAGGTTCTCAGATCTGACAATGGTGGAGAATACACCTCTAGTAGTTTTCGAAACTTTTGTACTGATGCAGGGATCAAGAGGGAGCTCTGTGTTCCCTATAATCCTCAACAAAATGGTGTTGCTGAAAGGAAGAATAGGACAATTGTGGAAGCAGCAAAGGCCATGATCCATGATCAAGATTTGCAAACCTTCCTTTGGGCAGAAGCTTCAAGGACAGCAGTATATGTTCAGAACAGATGCCCTCATAAGATCTTGGAGAATATGACTCCAGAAGAAGCTTTTTCAGGGAAGAAGCCTGAAGTCAGCCATTTGAGGATCTTCGGTTGTCCTGTCTATGTTCATGTTCCCAAAGAAAAGAGAACCAAACTGGAGCCTTCTGGCAAGAAGGGAATCTTTGTGGGCTACAGTGAGACTTCAAAAGCTTACAGAATTTACATTCCAGGTCAGAAGTTGATAGAGATCAGTAGGGATGTCACATTCGAGGAAGATGTTGCATTCAGGAGATCCAGAGGGATTCATATGGAGATTGATAATGAAGAGTCTCCTCAGGACATGGAGGTTGACCATACTCCTGAGATTCAGAGGGAGACAATGGAACCAAAGGAAGATCTTGATCCAGTTGAACCCTTGGAACCTACTGATGGGCCTACAGATATTGCTATTGGGAGGAAGAGACCTCTATGGGCTAGTCGCACTATGCAAGAGGCTGAAAACTTTGCAGCTCCTAGAGGCACATTCAGAGAAAGCAAAAGGCCACATAAGTTCTCCAGTTATGTTGCCTTAATGAGTCAGATTATAGAATCTGAGCCTTCCTGTTTTGAGGAAGCATCCAGTCTTCAAGTCTGGAGAGATGCTATGTCAGAGGAGTATCAGTCAATTCTCAAGAACGATGTTTGGGATATCGTTCCTAGACCCGAGGGCAAGTCTGTGGTATCTTCTAAATGGCTATTCAAGATTAAACATGCTGCAGATGGAAGCATTGAGAAGTACAAGGCAAGATTTGTGGCTCGAGGGTTTTCTCAGAAAGAGGGAGTTGACTATGATGAGACCTTTGCTCCTGTTGCTCGATACACTTCTGTCCGAACCATCATTGCTATTGCTGCATCTAGAGGATGGAAGATTCATCAGATGGATGTGAAGACAGCTTTTCTCAATGGAGTAATTGAGGAAGAGGTTTACATAGAGCAACCTGATGGATTTGAGATTCATGGGAAGGAGTCACATGTTTGCAAGTTGAAGAAGGCCTTGTATGGTCTTAAGCAGGCTCCTCGTGCATGGTACGAAAGGATTGATCAGTATCTATCAAGCCTGGGTTTCTTGAAGAATGATGCTGATTCAAATCTCTACTTCAAGGTAATCAATGGTGATGCATTAATTTTGGTTTTATATGTTGATGATCTAATCCTCACTGGAGAAGATCACCTGATTCTTGAATGTAAGAAGGATTTAACTTCTGAATTTGAGATGAAGGACCTTGGGCTCATGCATTACTTCCTTGGTTTAGAAGTCTGGCAGAGCCAGATGGTATGATTTTAAATCAAGGGAAGTACACCATTGACATACTTAAGAGATTTGGCATGATGGATTGCAAATCCATGTCTACTCCCATGGAGACCAATCTTCATAAACTGAAGGAGGCTGCAGCTAGTTCAGATTTGGTGGATCCTACATTGTACAGACAGCTGATTGGATCCTTGATGTATCTAGTTAACACTAGACCTAATATTTGCTATGCAGTGAGTGCACTTAGCCAGTTTATGTGTGATCCGAGACAGATACATCTTGTTGCAGCCAAACATATCCTGAGATACTTGCGTGGCACAGTTGGATATGGATTGAAGTATACTTCAGATGCAGACTTGGAGTTACTTGGTTTCACTGATTCTGATTGGGCAGGTTGTGTTACGGATCGGAAGAGCACCTCTGGCTGTTGCTTCAGCTTGGGTTCTGCTATGATTTCCTGGTGCAGCAGGAAGCAGTCTTCTGTAGCATTGAGTACAGCAGAGGTTGAGTATATTGCAGCTTGCATGGCAACTCGAGAAGCAGTGTGGCTTCGTAAGCTCCTTGCAGGATTGTTTGGGCAATCAATGGAGCCCACCATTATTCATTGTGATAATCAGAGTTGTGTGAAGCTTTCTGTCAATCCTGTGTTTCATGACAGAACCAAGCATGTTGAGATCAAGTACCACTATATGGAGATATGGTATGAGAAATTTTATACGGTTGAGTACATTAGCACGATGAGCAGGCAGATATTCTCCAACCTCGCCCAGGGTAAAGTTCGGTACTGCTTCGAGACAAGCTTGGTATGGTGGAGATCCGGCCTTTGAGTATGAGTCTTATCGTGAGCCTTGCTTAATGAGTTCTTCTCTGTGAGAGAAGTTCGAGGTGAAATCCCTTGTTAATGCACTTTCAGGATGAAGAATTTGAGGTGAAAGCCCTCGTTTCCACCCTCTGAGCTGAGTCATGGTGGATGTCATGTGTGTGACTCCATGACAACATCACGTGAGAGAGTCCGTGATGATCTTTCTGTACTTGTGTTTCACCCTCTGGGAGAGCCATGGTGAAAGTCATGTTGAGGTGACACCATCACGCAAGTGATGAACACTAGTACTTAACCATGTGATGGTTGATATCACATTGAGGTGATATATCTCTCTTTATATCTGATTGCAGGCAACAGTAGCAGATGAACTTCATGTGGAGATAATTTTTCAGCTGGAAGATCTCTCCCTAGCTGAGAGGGAGTGTTAATGTTATAACAGCGTCGGTTGATCCTTCCAGCTCATGTTCCTTGAGAAAGTCTTAAATTGAATGTAGCCATCGGCTATTCAATTTACCTCTTATTATTTTGTGCCTTATGATTTGGCCGACATGTATAATTCGAAAATCATAAAGGTTACTTAATTTCTAAGGCCGACTTCATTGAAAGATTATATGACATTGTAAGAGGCCGACATTAAGACTTCGGTTCCTACATATAGTTAGTTATTCATTCATTTCTTTCATCGGTAGAAAGACAACTCTCCCCAGATCCGTCATTCTCAAGTGCGAACTCAATAAAGAATACTGACTCCATCTCTAGCAAATGCGAACATCTACCTCAAGTGAAATCAGTTCACTCATGCGAATAAGTCATCTCCATTGGTTGTGTCCAGGTGCGAACTACATCAGCAATCAGTGCGAACTTTGAGTTTCATACGCGCATTCACCAGTTCAGTGTTTCCATTCAAGGACGAATTCTCAGTGACCGAATCTCAAAGTTACCAGTTCGATTGTTGTTGAAGTCTGAGAAGTTGAAGACATACTGTATATTATTAGATCTATATTCTCAGGTGTGATCTAGAGCATACTATCTGTCATTCCTTATTGCTTGACACCTGTTATTGGTCTTGTATTAGACCTTATTGTATTTTGCATATCTACTACTGTCGCATCTAATATAAGAGAGATCTTTGTTGCTGGGTTTTTCTCCCTCAAGAGGAGGGTTTTCCCAGGGTACATGCTGTGTTATTTTGTCTGATTTTGATTTAATCTTCTGTGCATTTACTTCTGATCACATAATTTAACACATATTGCAATGAAGCTCCTGTAGAAAGCTTGAGTGACTTCCTCCACAATACAGCTAGGGTAGATTAGTTTCACTACCGAAATTGGTGTCCTAGGGTTTCCAACCCACAGACCAAAAAGCTTTCGAAAAGCTCTCCAAATGAAAAGTGAGAAATTAATCCAAGCATAACCAAATGAGCTCCAAAAGCCTCCTTTTATACTTTTTTCCAAAACACTCTAGAAGCTTCTATTTCAAAATTCACTTTTTAATTTAAACACCCTGTTAATTCCAAAAACGTCTTTTTCATTAAAATAATCATGTTTTGACACACAAGGTCCCTATTTTATGCATCCATGATTTAAAGCATCTCATCCCGGTTCCGATGAGCTATAATACTAAGGCCTATTTTAAATATTTTAATCAATATTTGGCAACCCTAGTAATTTAATTAAAATATATCATTAATTAACTCATTTGCGGAATTGCTAGAATGCGTCAGAATTGGAAACTAACTGCACTGGAGTCATCCTGATGAAGAATAAAGATGAACGAAGCCGATCGGGTGACTTACTATAAATAGACGTTCTCTCCAAGAATCTTGGAGCCCAAACTAGAAGCCGAAAATAACCTCCGAGAGTGTCAAATAACTCCTCTAAACCATCTGAGCTCATTGATAACATCAAATCACTCTTCTGATCAAGCAAATACAAACCAAAAAACCATCTCCAACTGCAAAGCAAGAGAACCCTAAAATGGGGACATTACACTAAGGACATCAACAGGTTGTTAGATTCTATCTGTCACTTGATGGAAATTAGTGAAGATTATTGGCACTATGGCAAGAAACAATGACTATGGTAATTGAGTTGGTTAGCTTTCCATGTTCTTTATTATTATTCAATATCATTTGTGGGTATTACACAACAGTTAGGAAGCTTGGTATATCAACTTAAGGCCCCCCATGCACATGCCCCATTAAAATAATTGGCTTTAGAAGATGTCATAGTGCATGCAAACAAGGGTCAAGTAAAGTTTCATTAACTATATTGGATGGAAGCAACAAGAATGCTAAGGACACATTGTATTGATTTGGTCATTTGGAAAATTTTACTACCAGTATGCCAATTTTCTTAGTAAAATTTTCAAGCTGTAAAAGGTGTTGAAAGCGGTGGTCTCTACAAATTTTTAATTATAATAACATACAAGCATTAGAGAGTTTGAAATCTTGGTTACCAGAGTCCTACATTGTTCAAGATGATTAGGGGGGTTCGTACTTCAGCTCAAATTCATAAAACAGGTGTGTTAAGCCTGCCTTTTCAGCAAGCAACAAGAGTGAAGTTTGAAAGAGGTGTATCAAGAATAGATGAATGTTTGGATTTAGTGCTTAGAGGTTGATTTGTGGGAGCAAAATATTATATGACATCTATTAATCATTTTTTAGGGAAGGTTTGGTTGTATTTCTGTAAAAACAAATAAAAGCTTGTTATAGAATTCAAATGGTATAGAGACATGGTTTAGAGATGGAATTGGGGATAATATCAAAGTTCTTCTGTTTGAGGGTTGAGGAGAAAAATAATCAAGAAATTTCTATTACTATTTGTAGAGCTCATGTCATAGATAGGAAGTTTGCTTCCCTATGTCACACACACACACACATGCACACGCACGTAGGCGCGCGCGTGCATGCACGCTCGCACGCATGCACGAAAAATGGTCTAGAAATTTCTTTGATTGCTTGCAAAGCTCATGGTATAGATAGGAAGCTTAATTGCTAATTGTGCAATTGTGTGTCTCTCTTTATCTATAGTATGTGGGAGTTAACATTTTTGTAAGACAGATGCTCCCTGTTGTCCTCTATGTCTTGGAGATGACAAGGAATGTCCTCAAGATGTCTAGGAGCCTTGGGGACTAAATAACTTTACCTTGAGCATAGATAATTATGTAAGGGTAAAAGAGTTGTTGGGTGTAAAAGAAATCAAAATGGCCGTAGTTTGGAATGCTCATTTTGCATTTTGTGCTATGCTTTTTCAGTATTTGTTTGTTTTGTATTGTCTTCATATCAAGAATCGGGCCACTATCCAAGTCTAATGTGCTCAATGATAGTAAACATATCCCACAAACGGAAATTTGTGCCAAGACTAATATTTTTCCCTTATGATCATAGACTAGCAGGTTGGTAGTTGCAAATTCTAAAATCGTGGGGTCTTATTTGGTAACTTAATGTAGTAATATGGAAATTCAGAGGATACACTCCACAAATATCCATCCATGCAATATGTGTTCCAATTGTAACAAGAGATTTTTCTGAGTATAATTGAACTTCAGCTAATTCAAACTTAGTTGATGGAACAATCAGAATATGAGCATCTATTTTACAATCAAACAAATGCCTATACATGTACCATAGATTTCGCAGAATACAACACATTGAGAAGTAATATAAATATTGTGAACTTAGCTTGAACTCTATTCCATGGTGTGTTGGGGATGGCCTGATAGCAGAGATGTGTTTTGGGGATGGCATTTGGAGGGCCATTTTTTTAGGGACAGCAAGGGGATGGCAATATTTATGAATTTTTCTATAATATATTATATTATATATTTTAATATATATATATATATATATAGAGAGAGAGAGAGAGAGAGAGAGAGAGAGTCTATTTTCTACAAGTATAACAGCAAGCTTATGTTTTTATCAATAGTATAACAACAATAACAGCAGTATAACAATAGAAATAGAGGGAGATACACAAATTTAATCATTACAATAGTATAACAGCAATAAAATTTAATCATGAAAGTAGTATACCAGTAGTATTTCAGCAGTATAACAGCAGTTTAATCGTGAACACTGAAAATGATATAACTACAGTATATTGTATAACAACTATATTTGATTGTTTAAATTTTAAAGTTCAGAAATTAATATTAAAATTTAAAGTTTATACTCAAGTCTCAAACTTTAAAATACAACTATGCCTCATATGGGCTATGAATATCAAAAGACTTAGAGTCTATGGCATTCTTTTGTTGAAGTTGTGGTTCGTCCAATGGAATCCCAACCAATCTTGGTTGCACCTCCTTGTCAATCTACGGATCAACATGCCAACGTTTGTTGGAGTCTATCAACACTTAGTAGTTTGGTGTTCATGAAGTCTCAAGGCACTATGAACTGCAAATAGCTTTTCTGCTTGTTTAGAGGTATGCTTGTTCCTCTTGATCAAGTGAATGAAGCCATAGGTGGACCAATTCCTCTATGCAGTAGAGGAATTAGCAATCTATGAGAGTAGACGAATAGCAAGATGTTTCAACTACAGTGTGTCTTTCCCATGAAATTTCCACCATCGAATGGTTTTTTTTTTGTGCAATAGTGGCTCTATCCATCCTAGCCTTTGATTTGTTGAATTAGGACTTTGAAGATTGGAAAATTGAAGCCGCCGCTCTTAAAGTATGGTTCCCTCCTCACTGCTGTACATCTTACGAAGGGCCTTCATAAAGCCCTCCATTACCTTATCATCTTCAAAAGGAAGAATTCAGTTAGCTCTAAGTGTGTACCACTTGGGATTAAGGGCATAGGCAGCTATATGAAGAGGGGTGTTCATTATGTTCCACCTCTTTGTGACTATAGGCTTAATATGCTTCTCATAAAATTGTAATCTAGGATCCTTGTCACAAATTGCTTGCTTCATTTGATCAAGTATGCTATCAAAAGTCTCATAAATCTCTCCAAGGCTACGAGAGTTTGTATCCACATACTTGATTACCCCCACAAGTGATATGATAGAGCAAATATATTTGCAAGCAACATTTACAAATTATGACATTTAAAAATAAAAACAAAGTAGAAGCTCAAACATATTAATTTGAACAACTAAATAAAATTTTCTTACCTGATATTGGACTACCTAATGTTATTAAGCACTCTTTCTCTCATCTTCTTCCCTTCTTTTGTCTTTGATTGAGCCCACTTTTTCCACTCTCCACAAACCACCATGGATTGTAGAGCATCTTGCACCTCCAACATCCTCTCCAACAAAATAAAATAGCTAGCATATCTAGTCCCAATTGGTTTGAGGAATTCTTTCTTTGAATAAGATCAGAATGGTGCAAGTGAAGTGTGATGGTTACATACAAATATTTGTCTAGCTTCAACCACTGCCATCTTCACCCATTCTATTTTGTCAATGTCTTTCAAAGCATTATTCAAAGCATGTATAGAGCATGGAGTCCAAAAAATATGTAAATGCTCTCAACAATCAAACTAACTTACAAACAAGAGCTGAATTTGTGACAACCTGCACAACATTAGAAGATCTAACCTCCTCTCTGGCCTCCTTCAAAATGGAAAATAGGTAATCATCATCCTTACATTTCCCAAAGCAATCAATAGCTCTGAGAAAGTATGAACCAATAGGACATGTAACAATAATATTGATGAGTGGCCAATGTTGAATATTAGTCCACCCATCCATGACAATGGAACAACCAACCCTCATTCCAGTTTGTGTCATCTCCTCCATCAATATGTTTACCTCTGAATATTATTTGTCGAGGAGGGAGGTACACAATCTATCTTCTCTAAGGGGAACATAAGAGATTCCAATTGCCATTGGATCTCTCAACATACCTTTGAAATAAGGAGACCTTGCCAAATGAAATGGGATGGCATGGGCATATAAAAGTTTGGCCACTGAATCGTTGGCTTGCTCATATTTTTGTAAATTCATTGACCCTACCAATGTATTTTTCTCACCTGCAGTAGAAGTGGTCTTCCTCTTCCCTCTATCACAATGCTCTCCAATTGATACATTGGAATAGTCATCAATAGATTGCAATATTTTGGGTGAATGTTTCGCTTCAGTAGTATTAGTAAGTTTTTCTTCACTCTCCCCAACAAACCTTACCATTTCAACCTTGTTCTAATGCTATATATTTACAAACTCTAACCCCATGTCCACTCTTACCCAATAAATGGCATGTAACTCTATTACAGCTCCCCTGATAATCAGTTTTGCAAATATGACATAACTATGTCTGCTATCCTCTATATTTTTACCCTCATTAATGGTTAAATTGGTGGCAAATTAAAGCAAGGGTTTTTGGGGGTTGAAAGGGCCTTTTGCAAATTTTTGAAGAGTGGATGAAGGGTATGCAAAATGGTCTTGTGGAGTTCCAGCCGAACTTGTGTTTGGATTTTTAGAATGAGAAAAAAGGTATATTCTATTTACTTCAATTTCTTCATTGCCCTCATTCACATTGTCATCACTGTTGCTAGTGCTTATTTTCTGGTGTTTTTTTGTGACATCAAACTTAAGGCAAAGCATTTTAAAACTAATTACAAACCCTCTCTAACAAGCTAATTGTTTTCTTAAAAAAAAGAGAGGTTAAAATGACATACCTTGATGCAATGGTTGCGGTTGAACTAGTTGATGTCTTCTTTGAATCATCTAGTTGTAAGTTTTTAACTTGTTTGTAATCATTGATAAACTATCTTGAGACCACCAAGACCATTGTTGTATATATTCTTTCTTGATTGTTTAGGTCTAGCTCATGGCTTCATTTGCTTTGAGATTTACGGTATATGAAGTTTTTTCACCTAAATATCGTGTTTGAAAATACATATTGAGTGATTGTAAGTTCAATAGTCTACACAAGTTATAAATGACAATATTATAGTCTTTAGTTTGGGCCTTTGACAAGATCCTGGTATCAAAACATAATCTTTCAACCTTATGAGAGCATGGAAAATGAGGCCCTATGTATTGTAGAGCTAAGGCTTATTCAATGTAAACCTATCTTACATGGGGAGGCATCCTCACCCCTCAAACCCTTGTCCCTATAAGAGTGAATAGTGATATTGTTGATCAATGGTCTCTAGTAGCAATGGTGCAACCTCCAATGCATAGCCAATGGCAATAAAATAGAATGTATGTTTTGATTTTTTTAGTTGTTCTTTTGCATATTAGGGCTAATAAAAGGGGTGTGGGAGGCTTTGTAGGATCCCCACACCCCTTTAAAACCCAATAAAAATTTCCAACATTTCTTTAAAATAAAGTGTTGAAACATTTGTGCTTTCCATAGGGGAAGCCTAGCCGTCCTTGGGATGATTGAGACATCCTTGGCCACCTTAGGGATGACTAGGCATCCCCTATGCATTTCTTGCCATTCTTGACTTTAGGGACGTGTTTTGGGACATTTCCTTAATTTCATAATTGGGGGGAGGAGGGGGGGGATGTCCCCTAATGTCTTTCTGTCCTTGAAATGCCTTAGGGGATGGGGATTGGTGTCTGAGGGGTGGGGACGATTGCTTGTGTAACACAACTTGAACTTAGTTGCACATTCTATGCATGTAGTCTCTATCTTTCAGGTTAATGTGGAATCAATTGTTTCTATAATCTCCTGACTTGAGTCATTATTCTTTTCCCCAAAAGTCATTGTTGGATAATGTATGTTTGTAAGACTTGCCTATATTATCTAGTGTTTTTCTTAATATGTTTGGGACTAGGTAGGCGACTTGGAAACATTTTTCGAATACAACAATTTCTATTCTTGAACTCTTATTTTGAAGTTGCTTCTTTGCTTGAATTTGCCTGTTTTCTTTTCCTTTTGGTTTGACAGAAAGCGTGCTTTTAATCTTCCACCTAAATTAATAATAAAATTGATTCTGGGATCTCCACTCCCAAGGAAATTAGTTTGCAAGAAGGAAGAGATCAAGTACAAATACAAGAGCTTCTTGACCAAGGGAATATTCAACCAAGTTCTCTACCTTATGTCTTTCCAATTGTCCTCACACCAAATAAGGATTATGAATGTTTATATGATGGCAATATAATAAAAAAACCCCTCAGTCCATTATCATAAAACATTTTCAGTCTGAAACTTTTCAAATGGAAGGCATGTGGAATGTTGTCAAATAGAATGATTAACCAATAAAGTTGGGAAAGTGAAAAATTTGGCATAGGAAGTGGCATGGGTCTTTACATGGATTGACAAGTTAATGTTTGAATGATGCTTGAATAATTTTATGATTGAATGATTTGATGCTTGAATGATTTGATGATTGAATTATGAATTGATTGATGTTTTTCTGCTTCCTTGCTTTCATGGAATGATCTCCATACATATATCTTCTTTATGGAAGAGTTACACCCTTTCTCACATCATCGCTACTCTTGAGCACATAATTTAATTTGCTTGCAAAGTCACATAATGTTCTATTCTCAATTGATTGATTGAATGATGTTATGGATGTCCTTCTCAAATGAAATGTTCTCCCTTTTATACCTCAAGTTTGAGGGAGTCACACTTCACCCCTGTTGCCTTTGCAATAGTTACAACCCTTCATCGCTGCATTTGGAAAATAATAATTTAATTATAAATAAGTTAATTTGCTAGCTCTGCTGTCTATTGCTAGTGCCGCTTATTATTAGATTAATTGCATTGGAAATGGGTGCTATCTTTAAATTGCTTAGTTGTTGATCATGTTTTTTAAAGGCTGTGATCAGGTATTTGGCGGGGGAGTGTTGATGTGTTTTTCGTGACCGCACCAACGCAGAATAAAGTCGCCAACGGCTACCCTATTATCTCTTGATCAAAGTATTCCGCATGCTAAGATTGCAAGAAAGTTCATGCGTTCAACTCCAAGGTTCTTTCAGTGCGAATAGGCTCAGTTGGCTCGATGTGATTTGCTGGTATTTCAAGGGGACTTACGGAATTGTTCAACAGCAGAGGAAGGAATTCAAATGCTCGAAAGATTTATCTATGAAGTTCTTGTTTCCTGAACTAACTTGAAAGTACTGAATTTAAAATGCAGGGTTTAGAGAGCTCTAATCTACTATAAGGCGTGGACATGGCAATCAATTCTCACAAGCTTCAACCAGGCTCTGCTTTGCCTCGCTTCGGACAGCCTCCACAGAACTGGTGCAATCTTCAAAGGAGTAGCTCAAGGTGTTCATATCACAACTTAGCATGAAAATACCATCACAACGACGCATATAAACATACAAATCATGATCGAAGTTAAGTACGTGATATTCCAGTTGACCACACAAGGCGCATTCACCACCTTGTGCTTCCATTTCAAGTTCCAACACTTAGAAATTTTGCTAACCTTTTCATAGCCAGGCGCATATCATACCCCGAGCTTTCAACTTTTAATTTAGAGCACTTAGAAACTTTTACCACCACTTCCTTGACTTAGGCGCATTTGGAGGGGGGAGGTTTCAATTTGAAACACTTAGACATTTTTTTAGCTAGCATACTACCTTGGCAAGGTGGGGCGCATTTCACCCCCAATACTTTCATTTCCAACCACTTAGAGAATTTTCCATCTCTTTCTTGAAGCTGGGGCGCAAATGGAAGGTGGAGCTTCAGATTTGATGTGCCTTAGATAAATTTTCAATCACCTTCTCTTCTCCTTGAGCTCAAGGCGTAAATGATGGGATCTTCTTTCAATTTAAGTTCCACACTTAAATTCTCTTCCAGCTCACCCCTCCAGTCAAAGGCGCATTTTCATGGGTGAGCATCAAGTTTTAATGCCTAAGTAAAATTTTCATCCTTTTGCAAGCTAAGGGCGCATTTTGACCTGTGAGCTTCCATTTTCAATGCCTTCACTAAATTTCCTGCCTCATCTTTAGCTTCTCTCGGTGCATTTGGCCTGGGAACTTCAAATTTCAAGTGCTTAGAGAATTTCCACCAACCTTCAGCTTTTAAAGGCGTTCTTCACTGGTTGGACTTGAAAATTTATCAATTTCAGTGAATTTTATGTTCTTTGCCTGATTTAGGGTGACTTGATCATGCTAACCCTAATTTGCTATTTTTAGAAAGTTTGTCAACTTTGCACTTCAAGCTAATTTCAAGCTCCAAAAAGGCTGGATTTTGCTTTGTTCTGAACCTCGGGATGTGTTTGTGCTACTGATGCCTGATATCTGTCTGTACCTGCTATTTTTAGCAACTTACTAAAAATAGCAATTGCTCGGAATGCCTTCAAATTTTGCGTGTTGATTGCTTGAAGGGTGTTGATCGTGACTGGATGCTGCTTCTGCCTGACTTTCGTGTTTCGCCCTTGATTTTAGGAAACCCTAATTTCTCTGCCCAAGCCTGCTAAAAATAGTAAGTGCTTGATTTTCCATCTTCTGCAACTCCGTTCAACTTGAAATTCGCGCCATGGGATCTATATCAGCCGCTTGACCTGCTCATACTGATGTTTGCTGACCTCGCTATTTATAGCATGTTTCGGAGGTGGCTTACTATTTATAGTAACGCTTTGAGACTTCCACAACTCCGTTTGACTTGAAATTCGAATGACGCGGTCCTCACCACATGACCTGCCTGTTGATACTAGCGCATGCAGTTGACTTTCTATTTTTAGCCTGTTTCTGAAATGACTTACTATACTCCATTTGCCTTCAAATTTTACTAGCAGACTCTTGAAAGATGTTGATCGCGGTTTACACCGGTTTTCGAAAATTTTGACTTTTTACCCCTCTTTTTGGGTCCCGAAGCTGGAAACCCTAATTCATCTTGCATGCATATCAAATGACCTCCGTTTGTCTTCATTTCTGTTGCATTGCGATCAGTTTGTGATTCTGAAGTGCTGGGAGGCGACTGCCGGAATGTATCCGCTAAAAATAGTAAGTTCCTTAATAAGTGACTATCTCTGTTTGCATGTCACATCACTACGAAGCTCTCGAAAAACCCACCAGGAATATGCAGACATGCAAAGAAAACGCTAACATGCAAACCCTAAAAATAGCCTCTGAAGGCTGAACTCTGAAAGTTGTCGTCTCACTTTGCATGTTACATCATCGCGAAGGTCTCTGAAAACCCAGAAGGAATATGCAGGCATGCATTGACAAACTCTGCATCTAGGCCCTGAAATTGGCTCCGGAAGCTGAACTGCTAAAAATAGTAAGTTGTCTGTTTCAGCTCAAATTTAACCTGTGAGTAGCTTGATGTGCTCTGGACGCAGCGTGACTGTCGGATTCGCGAAAATGCTGAAGGATTGCCTGTAATTGCACACTTACTAAAAATAGTAAGTTGTCATAATCTGATGAAATTTCAGTGGAAGTCTGCTGGAAGCATGCTGGCAACAATGTTAGTCTCAATTTTCAAGTTATTCACTTCACTTGACTTCAAGTTGGCCATAGAAATACAAACCCAAATTTACCGACTTGGCTAAAATCTCACATCAGACGGGCACACCCCGTAAGACAGACAGTAGAAAAGAGAGACAACGACAAAACGACCCAAAAGCAAAGCCAAAATTAGGGGGTCCCCATTTGCAATGGGGCGATGTGTGAAAAAGGTCACAACAGGGAGGGGGCATGACAATTTGCAAGGGGCAAAGAATGGAAAATTTGAGCCCATTGACCTACTTTTGCTCATCTATGGATATTAATATAATTTCTGTCTTTATGTGCCTAAAGAAGGAATAGATCATCTGACAATGGAAGCTCATATCCGCAAAAGTGTGTGTACTTGCCAAACATGAATGCTGTTGTTGCTAAGTTAATATAAGGACATGTAATGGCTTTATGGTAGAATGATGCAAGTACATCAATGTTGATCTTTCCATCTAGAGATGATCTGGTTGTACAAAGTTGCTAGGGTTATATGTGGTCATATTATACGGATGTTTGAATCTCACATCTGAAGGGGGAGGCGGGAGGGAAGAAAGGGAGAGGGTGGTTATAGTGTTCAATCTTGGGGGGGAGTATAGTGTTCAACCTCAAGATTGACGTGACCTTCAGATTGAGGTAGATGTTTTTTAAATTGTCATTTTTTGGAGGTATCAACACTTTGAGAGGTTTTCAGGTGGTTCATTTTTGAAAACTGATTTCAGGGATTCACACATTGACTGACAGGTGGCGTAGATGATGTGATTCAAACAATAAAATTGTTGCTTGCAAGAGGGACAAGGTAGTAGCTCTGAGCCAATTTAATGGGACATCTTTGGCATTGATACACCTGCTCTGGCATGATCACTAAATGCTTTTTGGATCAATGGGGTGATTTTTGGCCATAATGATCCAAAGATGGGTTTGTGAACCTTAGGATTTAATTTTTAAAATCTATTTTTGTTTTGTTTTTTGTGTGATCAGGTTCTAGGTTTTTTGGGGAGATTGTTCCTCCATAAGCCGTATATGTCATAGTTTTGATCGAGAGGATGATGAGGGCTTTACCCCTCTCTGCTGTTCTGTAGACAACAAGGACAAAACAATAAGCCTTACAGGCCACTTCATATTCTTCTACAAATTTTCTTTCACTAAAGACTTCATAGTATCTTGGAATCCAAGAAAAACACCTTAAGGATACTAGAATATTTACTTGTCATAACCCTAACCACTTGCTTGTACAAGAAGTATTACTAAGTATATCAGGTTGGTGTTCTAAACAAAAACATTCATCCAATTGAATGATGTTATGAAACTAATATAATCCAAAGATAAGTCATGGTTGTTGCTTCCTCTAAACTTGGATGTGATAATCAACAAACTGATCTTCATTTTGATGTCCACTCTATGCTCAAGTTGTCACTGGTAGTGGATATCAATGAGCTCATTTTGGACAAAAATCTTATTATTTTGAAAGTATCTTGCAATTGCACTGTCTGATGTTAGAATGAGGTTTTGATGAGGATGCTAAAAAACATTGAAATGACTATATGTCAATCTTTGAAATCCAGTTGCCTTGGTCTTTATTGAAGAAAACTGATGATCAATATACTGCCCCTAATCCAATTAGCATTTGTGAACACCCTTGAATATGTCTGAAACATCTTCATGCATATTTTTATTGAGAATTACTAGGATTCTTGTAGTGTGGCGATAAAAGATGCTGAGTTATTGGTAGAAAGTCTACCCTGCATAATCTTTCTGTGACAACAAACCCCACAAAGCTATTTCATTTTTCCTCCTGTGGATTTGGTCTTTTAACTTTTTGTTGCATATAACTGAAGCTTAATGACAAGGGAAGTCTTAGTATGAACTAGTGTAAGGCCTTGCTAGGCTATTAGCACTAACTTTGTTAAAGAAGTAAATGTCTTCTAAGAGTTACGTGCAAACACTGGGATATTATCCGGCAGAGATCCTCATAAAGTGATTATGGATGCAGCAAGTGATGATGACATTATTATGATTGGTCTCTTACTATAACATTTCTTTGTCAATATTATTCTTGTTTTTGACATCCAAGGAACGCAGAGGTGACAAATGGAACAGCACAAAAAGCATTGTGGGGCATCTAAACAATACAATGAAACAACAAAAATTTAGCCATCAACAAAACATGTCAAAGTTAGGACTTGAAGTTTCCAATTTAAGCCATCACCATAGTAATAAAAACATTTAAAGGCTACCTATGTTCAACTGAACATGGATGGCTAACTAAATGGTAGTGATGTGTCTCTGCAGAACATGGTGCACCATCCATTTGTGAAAGTTATGAGCATAGTTTGCAAACTCAGACTCGCCGCGGACTCGGCAGCCCAAAAATATGACTCGGACTCGAGACTTGGGACGAACTTGGGAAAAGACTCGACTAGGACTCGGCAAAAAAAAAACCGTAGTTTTACAAAAAATTAAGAACAAATTAATGCATTTAGAGAACATAAGAGCCTAATTTGATTATCAAACACTCATAATTCAAAGATTACACATGTCATATGATCATCAAACACTCAATAATTGAAATTTCATCATTCATAGTCATCAAATACTCATAGTTTCAATGTATAACAGCATCATAAGTTTATAAATATTTACATATAATCATGTCAAAAAGAGGAAAACATTAACAACCACATGTAATCTACATCTTCCTCTTTCCCCTCCCAATGGTACTCAATTTTGGAGGCCTAGAACTAGAAGGTGCTCGTGCTATAGTATCCAAACGAGGACTAGGAGATCGAGCAGGGGAAACATGATATTCAAATGTGTCTTTGTTGTCCTCCATGGCATCCAATCTTGCTGCTTCTTCTTCTTCTGCTGCTGCTCTCTCTAATTCAACAAGATCCTCATCAGTAAGGAAGACATCAACCTCATCATTTTGTTCATCAATAGTCCATTCACCATATGGATCAATGTCATCCAAGTCGATGGACTCGTGTGAAACACCCTCCACCTTTCTAGTTCAAAGGTGAAGGTTGTATCGAACAAAAACTAAATCATGTAGGTGTCATTGAGTCAACCTGTTTCTCTTCTTTGTGCGAATGTTCTCAAATAAACTCCAATTGTGTTCACACCCAGAAGCACTGCATGGCTGTGACAAGACACGTATGGCTAGCTTTTGAAGATTTGGTGTGCTAGCACCATAGTTCTCCCACCATAGATCTACAAAAACATGTTTAAAAAATATAAGTATTAGAAATAAAAATAAAGTAAAAAATCTATATGTAAGAATCAAGTTTCTAATTTCGTTTTTTACCTGGTTGTTGTTTTCCTCTCCTTTCAATTGCTTGTTGGGAGGAAAAGAGTCTCCCCTCTGCACCCTTGTAGACCTTGAATAGATAAAAGAAAAAGTAAATCAAATATAGAAAATTCATAGATAGTCAAGGCTCAACATTGCAAATTCATAAATAAGATGTAACAAATCTCACCTCCAACTCATCAAGCACCTTATCTCTTAGCTCACGATCAGGCACCATCCTATCAATGCATGCGACAAGACCTTCCATGACCTCCTCATCCGCCTTAAATGTGTCCGAGAAGTAGAACTTCGGATTCAAGAAGTAGGCAAAGGCATGAATCGGCTGGTGGAGTTGGTGTGTCCATCTCCGATCAATGATGCGCCATATGATTTCATATTTCCTTTTGTTGCCGCCATAGTAACGTGATATGGCCTCTTTGGCCCTATCCATGGCCTCATAGATGAAACCCATTGGCATGCCATCTCCATCCACCATACGAAGAACCCTCACCAAAGGTTCTGTCACCTAAAAAAATGAAAACAAATGTTAAATTATAACAAAATTAACCCCTCAAAAAATAAAAACAGCAAATAGATTATCATGTATAATTTTTTTTTGTGTGATTTCTACTTACCCCCATCAACTCCTCTCCATTTTTGATGAATGTCTCATCAAAAACTATGGCAACAATCCTCTCCCCTTTAGGTCTATTGGAAAATGAGGACTCCTTCCAAGCATTGGACACGAACATTTGCTTGAGATGACCAATGGCACCAAGAATGCTTTGCAATGTGAGGAAGTGGCTAGCAAATCGTGTCACTCCAGGTGCACAAGGTCCTTGCCATTTGTGAATTTCCTCATCAAAGAAAGCACCCAAGTATGGTTGTAGATAAATTTTGTAACACTTTTTGCATCTTCAACCACTCTTTTGACCCATGAAATCTTCCCAATGTCCTCTAGTAACAGGTCCAAGCAATGTGCAGCACACGGAGACCATGCAATTGTCGGATACCTCTCCATAAGTAGTCTACCTGCAGCTACATATGTAGCTGCGTTGTCCGTGATGATTTGGACAACATTATCAACTCCAACCTCTTGGACCACCCCATCTAATAGATTGCATAAAGTCTCAACATTTTTGACTTCATGGAAGACATCTATTGATTTTAAGAACACCAATCCACCATTAGAGGCCACTAAAAAGTTAAGGAGAGTTCTATTTCGTCCATCTGTCCACCTATCAGATAAAATACTGCAACCTTTTCTTCGCCAAAATTTCTTTTGCTCATCAACAACAAGCCGTGTATTCTTTACGGCTTCCTCTAGCAATGGCCCACTCAAATCTCTAGATGATGGGGTCTTAAACCCCTTTCCTGCAACTGTAACGGCGATCACCAAACCTTCCCAATATGGGCTGTTTGCAACATTGAAAGGTAGATTATTGTAGTACCAAAAGTTTGCAGCAGCCATCCTAGCTTCATGATGCTTTTCCTTATTCCAACCGGTACCTTCAAGTGAAGGTTGTGCTCTTGGAACATTACGTGGAATAAAATAATTTGGTCCTGATGGACCCTAGCTAGCACTAGCAGTAGAAAAGGAACTATCAGGACTCTCACCAAAAGATGAATGTGGAGCACAGATGCTTGGACTTGCAGCACCATGGGGCATAGATGGTGTAGAATGGGATCCACTCATTGCTGCTGCTAGGGCATCCTTTGTTTTTTGTCTTTCATCTTTTTTTAGCTCATATTCAGCAAGAAGGGCATTCATCTCTCTAATAATCTCAAGAGTAGTCTTAAGGCATCCCTCCACATTTTGCCCAGGTATTCTTGCAAGGTGGTATTTTAATCTGTTTATCCCTCCTGTCATCCATTTCTGGCATTCAGTACATGTCACTTCACCTTTTTATTTCCTGGTATTCCATACTTCCATGCAAGGTCTTTTCTCATTCCCTTTGGATTTGAAGACGACATTGCTATTTCAAGTTCAACATGGAAAAAAAAAATCAGCTAGGGTTTGCTAAAAAAACAACAAATAAATGTGATTCAAAGTTTCAAACATTTGCAACAAAAAAAGAATGCAAAACCAAGCTAGAAATAGTAGGAATTAGGCTATTAAGGAAAATAGAAAAAAATTTGGCAGCATTTCCCCTTATTTTTCTTGATTTTTTTGATTTTGAATGCAATAAAAAAAAAAAAAAGAATTGTTAGATCACTTACCTGGCTCTATTTTGATCTTTTTAGCTCGTTCTCCTGGCTTCAATCAACCCCAAATCAATTTGCAGACCTGTATTTCACAAAACAGAAGGTTAAAATGAAAGAAAAAACAAAATAAAACATGGGTTTTTAACCCATTTTAGCTCCTAGCCATGTAGGAGAGTCTTGGGTCGGGACTCCCGAGTCCGACCTCAAGACTCTTCGACCTCAGGACTCTTCCTGAGGTCGGACTCGGGAGTCTCGACCTAGGACTCTCCTGGACTCGACTCCCGAGTCCGTGGCGAGTCAACTCGGGAGGCCAACGGACTCCCGAGTCCGCAGCGAGTCTGCTGAGTCCAGCCGAGTCTGCAAACTATGGTTATGAGAACTAGATTGCTACTAGTTTATATTTAATCTTTAATTATCAAGTTTCTAAAATCTGAACATAAATAAAATATTTTGGCCTGTAAGAGTTGTAAAATAGTCTGGTCAGGATTTTGTGTTAATTAATGAAAAGGCCAGGTTTTTTTTTCTATTAAACAACCAATTTTGTAATGACTGCTGCAATGCTTCATCTAACCAGAATTGTTTGTAAACATTTTTGTATGATGTAGCGCTGCAGGTCCACGTACCATAGTAAGTGGAAAAGAAGTTATCAATTTGGCTTCAGCAAACTATCTTGGACTAATAGGGAATGAGAAGATAATAGTGAGTGAAAAACAAAAGACTCTACCTTGTCTTCTGGTTGTTTATTCTAGAAGTTGCTATCGCTGTACTGCACAATGAGATTCAACTGACTTATAATATTCTTTTTCAGGAGGCATGTGATGCATCCTTCAAAAAATATGGTGTGGGATCTTGTGGTCCTCGTGGCTTCTATGGGACTATTGGTGAGGAGGAGACCACACTTCTTATTTATTGTAATATTTATTCTTTAATAACTAGATTAACTTTCAGCCTTTTATTGAAACACAGAAAAGTGAGATTTAATCAAATTTTTGAAAATGCTGATGGGAAATATGATAAAACAGAACTTGTGATAAGTTCAACTAGTATAAAACTTATCATGCTAGGTTATAACTATAAGTTATAACACTATATGGTGTGTATCAAACCATATTGTTTGACTGTGTTTTGTTCAGATAAGGTTAAATTTGGAATCTGTTTATGAATAGGTCCGAGCCCTAAAAAGAGCTCAAAATATTCTCATAGAAATTTATTATTGATATCAGTCTATTGGTATGTTTATATAATTATTTATTTAGCACTGTTTTCTATAATTTATTATTTTCATGTATGTTTTTGTGCCAAGAGGATTTGGAAACCTAATCTTGACAGAACAACATGTCCAAATAAATTGATCATTTGGTATTTGTTGCTCACTTTACGTATTGTGCATTTGATTCTTGATAACAATGGTTTGAAGGGTTATGTTCATACATCAATTCTTGCATTTGCATCATATGTATCTAGACAAAGCTGCGTAGAGATAGTAATTCTATTTGTTTTTACTTCATGTCTTAAATTTTTTGCTGGAGTTGTTGGCAGATGTTCATCTTGATTGCGAGGCCAGAATTTCAAAGTTTCTGGGGACACCAGATTCAATTCTCTATTCATACGGTCTTGCAACTACAGCTAGTACAATTCCAGCATTTTGCAAGCGGGGTGATCTAATTATTGCGTGAGTTTTTCTATTTTCAATGCTACCTTGATACCATTTTCTAGGCATGTCATAATCTTATATCTTTTCATGATAAATTTTTGTTTCTTTATCCTCGAATCTCCAGAATTAGATAGATGATACATTGATAGAAGATATAGAAATATTGGGGTGGGGTCATTGCCTTGGAAAGTTGTTATTCCTATTGCTAATATTTACATACTTCTTGTGACTGGTGCATTTATATTGTGCAATATTGGGATGGGATAGAAGAGATGGAAATATTGGGATGGGATCATTGCCTTGGAAAGCTGTTATTATTTATTCCTATTGCTAATATTTACATACTTCTTGTGACTGGTGGATTTATATTGTGTAATCTTTTTCAGACGCATGTACTTAATATTCCTCCTTACAGTTTATGACTCTAGACATTTATTCGATAAACAGTTGCAGTTAACTCTAAATAATATCCAAGTTTAGGATATTCTTCTCCATTGAAAAATGTATGTCAGGGGTTACTTAATGATTTTATGAATGCAAACTTTCAAATAATCTTAAGTATATTCAGATCTCTTGGAATTTATTTATTAAAAAAGAAAACATATGTGATGGGAAATTTCATATTGTATGTTTGTACTGGTAAAATTGTTTGCAGTGATGAAGGTGTACACTGGGGAATTCAAAATGGACTTTTCCTTTCAAGAAGCACAGTAAAAATTTTCAAGCATAATGATATGGGAGCTTTAGAAGAGATCTTAGAGGAAGTCTTCTTACAAGATAAACGGGTCAAAAAAGTGCTGAATCGACGGTTCATTGTTGTTGAATCCATTTACCAGGTATCCGTGGTAACATATTGGAATTTTATCATTAATTGATTGCTCATTATATTGTTGTTTCCTTAATGTGCACTTCTTTCTAGTATTGTTGTTTAGTTTGCGAGTGAGCCACATGCTTTGAAATGTCCTGGTTCTAAGTTGGAAAGATGTTTACAGTTTATAACATAAAAGTGTGTATCTAGTTTCAAATCATTGGACAAAAGTACAAATTTACTTGGCATCAACCCCTACACCTTTCCCCAAATCTTACAAACTTTATTTTTTAATAATCAGCAAGAGGGGAGAGGGCCCCTACCTTTCTATTCATCAAGTGATTTTTTTACAAAATTCACCAGGTTGCCAGAGGCTGATTCTCCATGTATAATCTAATATATTGAACTGTCTTCCTGTATTTTAAAGTATGAAATGCTTTATAGTTAGTATGAATGATTGTTGATCCTATACAGAAGTGATTCATCTCCCTATTTTGGGCTGATGGCCTGGCTCTTAGTGGATTGCTTTTAAAGCTTCATGATTGATGTTGGAATATCATTCAACTTTGAAAAATATATTGGTTCTTAGACCACCTACAGACTTTTCTGTTATTTGCTGCTGCCTTTAAGCAATTTCCATTAATTTTGTACTTAGTATTTAGTATGTACCCACATTGACTTTATTCCCCTTGTTAGCTAGGCTCTTTTATTTGTGCACTTTTAGTTTATTCATATTGCTAATAGTAGGTGTCCATTGTTCCTTAATGTTATCTCTGTTGGCTGTACTTTTGAGTCCCTTTGACCTTCTTTGGTCACCTGTGGATATTAATATAATTTTCTTCCTTCTTTCATTCTGTTTACTATGGCCTAATGGACACAGATCAGCTTAATTACATTTGTCTACATTGGCATTAATAGTTTTCTTCTCAATTTAGCTTGTTTGATAGTCACTCTTCTCGTTACTGATGCAAAAATATAAATTTGTGTAATTGCTATTATTGCAGAATTCAGGTCAGATGGCACCCTTGGATAAAATTATAAAATTGAAAGAAAAGTATAAGTTCAGGGTATTGGTAGATGAAAGCAATTCAGTTGGTGTACTGGGTAAAACTGGTAGAGGTATCACCGAACATTATGGAATTCCGGTATATTCTGAAATCCACTGATAGAATTCATCTATATATATTGCTGTTTTATTCAATGGTTTTGCAAATAGACATAGCTATCAATTTTAGTGCAATTGCAGGTTGAAAAAGTTGATATTATAACTGCTGCTATGGGGTATGCTTTGGCAACTACTGGAGGCTTTTGTACAGGAAGTGCAAAAATCGTTGACCATCAGGTATGAACGATGGTTTGTGAGAATCACTTTTCTTTGTTTATGTTCGAACTTTTTTTGCAGTCTATGGTTATGTTGAACATCAGGAATGCTTACTGGTTTGTGAGAATCACTTTGCTTGCTTTATGTTCCATTAGGGCAATAACTATTGCATTGAGGAGCTTAGTATCCACCACCTCACGCCTAGCCTCCCTTCTTGCTCTCCTGTGCTGAGATGACATCATCGCTTTTGCCACCTATTCATCCTCCCTTTTTGTAGTGATGAGGAGTTCCTCTAGAGAAGTTCTGATCTCTTGATTTTCCACTACCTCTTTTGTTAGTTTTAGGATCAGAAATGCAAATAAGCAGAAAATACAACACTTAGAACAATGAACACAGTATTTTACCCTGCGAAAACCTTCCTACTCAAGGGAGAAAAACCCAGCAAGATATTCTTTTATAAATAAGAATAATAAGTGCAGAAATAGCACTCAAAATCAGGCCCTAGCAAGGCCGAGTCTCATACAATGAATCTGCACTTGAAGATAGTGCGATTTCCTTGAATACACAAAATAATACCACTTCTCTTTGAGTCGAATCTGCTGCTCTTGAAGGGCGAACCTGCTGCTGAAGAAATTCGAATTGGAATGGAGTGAACTGATGCTTAATGTGGAGACACCTTCTCCTTTATATAGCAAGCTAGGTGACCTTTCTTCTAGGGCCGACCTGTTGTGCAGTTTTCGCACACACGACCCACTAAAAGCGGGGACCCTCTTTTGCTTTTGTTTTTGGTGTTTTGGCCCTTTGATTTTGAGGATTTGCTTACTTTGGCATGTGCTTAATTGGTTATCTTATTCGTGCAAATACCCCCCTTCTAAGGAACATTTTGAAAATCTTATGTTTTGGATATATTTTGGGTTTTTCTCTGTTTTCGGGAAAATTCCCTCTAGGCGAAATTCCCCGAAAGCCTTGAAAACCCGACGGAGGCTATGTTACATTGTTTTTGGAAATTTTGGGACTTCACGGAATTCCGTCTTCCCCGAATTTTCCCGAAATTCCATCGTGCCTTCGGATTCTCGAGCCTGCTGTCTTTTCGTCCCATTTATGCTTCTTGTACGATTTTCCAACTTGCTTTATTGGGTTTAAAGGAGGTTTATGCTGGAATTTGAGTCATTTGCCTTGTTGAGGAATTTGAGAAGACTAGATTTTGAGTTGCCTTTGCTGAATCTCGCGTTTGAGCTGTGACTATTGGCTTTGGTCGGATTTTTCTGGTGGCCGTTCGCATCTGCTTGGACTCCAGGGTTTCTTGTCGGCTGCTGCTATTTCGATTTCTTTTGCTCTCATGGTATGTACATGCTGCCTTTTTTTTAAATGAACGAATTGAATTGCTTCTTGGTTGGTGTATGTATGCTTTGAGTCGGAATTTTGAGAGGGTAGGGTTTGATGGTCGAGCTAGGGTTTCCTGTTTGGTTTGATATCCTTCCCTGTAACCCGCATTGCTTTCCTTTTGCTTGATTGAGATTTAATATGGTCAAATGCTGCTCTATTTGATTCTTGGTTTGATTTCGTGCTTGTTGGACTGAGTTGTAGTTTGACCTAGCTAATCCTGACCTTCGATAAAATCACGTCCTGGGCGAATTGAAACTTCTTGTTTATCATCCAATCTGATAGTCGCCCTGTCTTAGCTAGGTTGTGGAGGAGTTGGTGTGAAGGATAGTAGAAATGAGGTTGAGTGGCGTCCAAACTGTGTGTTCATGGCGGCCTCCTAGGATTTCCCATTTGAAATCATTGCGCTCATTGCTTGAGGTCACATCTGTTGAATTGGAGGTCGTCATTCTCCATTTTGAAATTGAAACAAATTGCATCCAGGATTGAATCCCAGCTTCCTAGTCATTTAATTGATCTTGGCGAAATCTTGACGAAGTCAAAGATTTCGGGTTTTCAAACTTTTCGCCTATTTCCTTTACTTTAGGAATTCCCTGATTTTCCATCGCTTTATCGATTTCCTGAAAATGTGTTTAAAACGTGAAAATAGCATTGACTTCGTGAAATTCCATTTCATCAGGATTTTATCGAGATTTCTTCCATCCTTCATTTTCCCGAAATTTGTGAACTCTTGCTAGTTTCGCGAAATTCCGTCCCTGATAGATTTTCCTGAAATCTTGTTGAAAATGAAGAATTGTGGAGTGTCATGAGTTATTAGCTAATGATTGTGCATCATGTGATCAATTTGAATTATTTAAGGATGTGTTATGCTATTTCTTGACTGATGATGGTTGCTTGAATGACTATTGGAAGCTTTCTGTGTTTGTTTCGTTGAATTCCGTTTGGCTTGAAATTTCCCAAAATTTCTCTCTGGGTTGAATTCCGTGAGAGGACTAAAAACCCGAACTTTGAAAGGAATAATCTTTGTTAGGTTTTAGGGATTTTGTTCATCATGAGACTGGTTTTAGAGATGAATATATAAGTTTATGATGAACTAGCCTGGATTTCATGCTGTGATAGAGCTTTATTGTGATCTTTTGATGAATGCAGGCTGAATCAAGCAAGGCTATTGCTGGAGGGGCCAAGGGTAGGGTGATGGACCCAGGTGATGAGGGAGTTTTTGTTTTTGAGGCCGAGAGGATCAAGTTGGACATGAAGAGCAAAGTTCCTGAGAGTAAGTTGGTCTCCATCTGATCAGAGGTAACAGATACCAATGTTGGGAGATGGGATTATGAAGAGTTTAAGGCCAAAATGGCAGTGCAAAATCCTTCCTTGTTGGCTAGCAGACTGGTGAACTCTGGATTGGCTTATGTGGCTGGTTTTCCTCCTACGGTGCAATGCTACGAGCTAGTCCTAGAGTGTGCTAGGCATTATGATTCATGTACACAGAGGATAATTGGTCCACAAGGAAGGGTGCTTTCCAATTTAAATCCTGTCTCAGTGGCTCAAACATTTGACATGCCGGATAGATCTCATGTGGTGGGGCTTGATCTTGACATAGCCAAGAGACACTATACAGATGATACAGCTAAGGCTTTGCAAGTTATCAATTCCTGGTTGGAGAAACCCAAGCCACACTTCTCCAAGTTACCTAAGCAGTTGCACAGAGCCAAGTTCAGATCAAAATACTATGATGCAATCACTCTCCTTAGCAGAGTGATGGGTTTGAAGACTGCAACAATGTTTGAAAATTGGATGTTTTACATTATCATAAGGATGGAGCAAAATATAGATTACCATTGGTCAGGTATCATCAGTGCCAGGATCCATGAGCAATTGTGCAATGTCTTGTAGACCAAGAGCTTCACAATGACTTCTTATCTGGTCTATGCCTTGGCAAGGTTCCATCCCTACAAGGGGTTGAGTACACGAGGGATCTTTGGCCAAGATGTTATCTATGAGGTTTATCCCCAGTTGCACTTAGACAGCTCAAGCTACAGGAGGGTGAATGATGCATTCACCATGTATATCACAAGATTGTTGCAAGGGGCAGAGCATGTAAGGATTTTTGATGCTGCCAAGGAATTGATATAGAAATATGGAGCATGGTTTTTACAATTTCCTACCTTCTCATACATCAGGATTGATGGTTGCCAGAGGGCTCCTTACAGGTTACCAAGGTATCCAACATACCACATCATACTCTTGGAGGTAACTAGGCAAATTTCGGCCTTTGATGATATTGTAAAGAAGGATATGCACAAGACAGGCTTGGGAGGTGATTTCCCATTGAGAGTAGGAGCCAATGAGGCCTGTCCTTCCATGATTACAACATGCTCTTCTGAGGAAGAAATGGGCACTCTAGGTCTGGCTTTTCACTCCAAGAGGCCTAGATTTGACAGGACAGGGGAAGCCCAAAAGAAAGCTAGCAAGGAATTTGGCCACAAGGACGACATTGAGGACTACTCGGCCAATTGCAAGGATGAGTTTGAGGTTCGAAGGAAGAAGTTCTCTAGGTTGCCTGCTAGTTTAATCAGGCTGTATATCATAAAGGCCATCCCTGACCAGCTTGATGATGATGGGGAAGTAATCCAGAGTCATGACTATGAATCAATCAAGGATAAGCCCATAGGTGAGATCAATTGGTTAGAAGAGGAGAAAACTGAACTGGAGCAAATTAATGCTCCTATTATCAAGTACACCAAGTTGTGGCTCAAGCATAAAATATGGGAATTGGATAATGAAGGGAAGCTGTCTACATATGATCTGATGGGAAATCTGGATTCCCAATCTACCTTTGAGGAAGATGAACAAGATCCAAAGGGTGAGGAAAAGGTAGGTTCTCCTTTCAAGATCAAGATCAAGGGTGCTCAGGCAGAGGCTGAGAAAGGAAAGAAGAGAAAGCCTAGTGCTAAAAGGAGGAATGTTGCAACCAAGGAGAAGACATCTGCTCAGGAGAAGGAGCATGAAGAAGAAGAAAAAGATAATCTTCCTATGCCCAAGAGGAGAAGAATTGTGAAGACCTCAAAGAAACAGGGTGAAAAATCCAAAGAACAACAGAAGGAGGATGCAGGATCACAAGTGGTAGATGTGGAAAGTTCTGGAGAAAGGACGCAAGTGTACATCAGAAAGGCTAGGACTCCTCCAAAGGAAAGCCTAGTGAAAGAGAAGGCTCTTGCGGTTTCTTCTACTGTGCTACAACAAGAGAATGCTCTTGCCATTCCCTCAGCCCAGGAACTACATGGTGAAGAGAAGGACTTAGCAGAGATTGTTGGTGATGATGTCCATCAGGGTGAAGGAACAGAGGAATTCAAGGAAGGTGAACTTCATAGTGCTGAGGTTGAAATAGAAAGAATTTTGTAGTCCCCTTTGGTAACATATGAGGACTCATCAGCTGGTGATGAAGAAGAGAAACCTGCAGAAGAAGAAAAGGTACATGAAAGGACTCCCTCTCCAATCTAGGTGGTGACTGAAACACTGAATCAATATGAAGAACAAAATCCAGAAGATAATAGGGAGGAAGATAAGGAGGAAGATAAAACTGAAGAGGTTCCTTCAGTACACAATGTGGATTTGCATGATGAGAGACAATCAGAACAGGAGAAACAAGGTGAACAACAGTTAGATGACACTGCTCTTGGTTGGCTCAATGAGAGATTGAGGAGCAAACAGATTGTTATAGATGACATTCCTAATTGGGATGAATTGGTAGCCAATATAGGAAAGAGGAAAACAAAGAAGAAGGCTAAGGTGATTTCCAAAATTACTAGAGATGAGGAGGACAATAGGATAATCCACGTTGTTCCTGCAGTTGACAAAGGAAAAGAAGAGATGACTCCTAAGGATTACACCATTCAAACTATAAACTTAGGGCCTACTAGTAAAGATCAGGAGAAAGAAGAATTCCAGGAATCCTCTCAGGCCATCCTTAGGAGATTCGATAAAGAGACAGAGGAGAAGGAGAGATTGCAGAAATAGTTGAATGATGTATATAAATATGTGCAACATCTGATGAAACCTCTGCAGACTATGGGAAGTGAAGGAGTTGCCCCTGAAGGATTGATGCCTAAGGAGGCATTCAGTGAACTTGAGAAAATGAAGGCTTCCACACAGGCTACCCATGAATGGTTGCAAGGAGTGGCTACAAGAGGAGATGATGCAATTAAAGGAATCCTGTCGACTACTGGAGATGCTTATAGATCAGTGGAGTGGTTGAAGTATGTGCTAGCTATAGACAAGGAAGATATTGATCTCCTGTTACATAAAACCAAGACTATCATGGAGTATACTAAGGAAAAGTTGGTGAGTGATGGAATCCTTTCCTCTTCAAAAGTTGCAGAACCCTAGGAATGGTATGAAACTCTGTAGATCAGACATAAGGTATTGAAGAAGGTGCATAAGCAGGGTAAACAAATAGAGAGCACCTTGGTTGACATAAATAATAGATGTATCTCATTCTTTGAGATAATGACCGGCAGGAAGAAGTTTACACCAAAGAATTTAAGCTTGGAACAGTTAAGGAAATGGCGGCATGAAGTTTATGCTCCTATTGATGATGGTCTGATCACAGGTCATGATTTGGATGATGCATCTACCTATGTCACTGTCATGGATAAATATCATGATCTCAAGGTAGAATGGGATAAGGTCGTCAAGCAATTAAGAGATGAAATTAAATCTATGGAAAGGAGATTCAAAGTGTTGGTTACTCCACCTTTGGCCGACCTAGAGAGGATTTTTCTTTAGGTGCATGATAAATTAGATCGAGATAAGGATAAGGGGCCAGCTAATGAGTGATTGCATTGGAATTTGTGCTTCCCATTATCCTCTTCCTATTTTCTACATGCACTGGAGCGAACCGCATTGGAGAACCCAGGCCGACTTGGATGAGTCCCAAGCATTTAATGCTTTTATCTTTGTTCTAGAACTTTTGGGGTCGACTTGTTTGTGGCCGATTTTTATTGTAACCCTAATTGGGCCGACATACCCTGGGTTTTCTATAAGTATGGCATTTTGCCTCATTTGTAAGGGCTAGATAGTTAATACATTGGAGCGAATTAAGCATTAGAGCAAGAATTAGAGCTAGGAGTTAGTTTATTTTGGAGCAAGTGTGGTGACACAAAACATTGGAATTGTTGCTACTTTGGATGATTCAATTCAAGTGAAGACATTGTGCTTTGGTGAATTTTCTTGTGTTGGTTTATCTTGCATGGTTCTTATTGTTCCATCTTTTGAAATTACTCAAGGTTATTTGATATATGTTATATTTAAGGTTAGATGATTCAATAGTGTTTGTGATTTGATACTTGAAGTGTTTGTAGCAATCTCTGGTCCATACTTTTTGCAGCTGGCTGATTGTGAGTTGCTTTGCAAAGTTAGCCTGGACTTTAATATTCATTGTGCTTAGTTCAATTGTGAATGTTTGTTCATTTCAATTGCAATAGGGTTGTTTGGATGAATTTTCATGATCTGAAAATCTTTAATGCCTTAGAAGATTGCACTATTTCTGTAAGATTGCAGTTTCATTTGGGTTAAGCAGGAATTAGTTCCTAAGGGATTGGTCCATTTCAAGTATTGCATCATTTGCATTGTTAATCTTAGGATTAGTGTTAATTGCAGAAATCTCTCTGAAACCCTTATCTTTTGCTATTTCTTTATCATTTGGGTTAGATTTAGGATTTGAAGTATCACCATACTGCTAGATTTGATAAATTTGAAGTTCCAGTATTTGCTTGTAGTAAGGTCCCTTTGTGATTACCAGCATTTTCACATTTATCATTGGGTTGTTTGTGCATTGTCAAGACCTGACATTAGATACCTTGGGGTTATCTCTTGAGGCTTGTTGATAGAGATTTACCTTTCAAGAGAGATAGGATTTCCATATTCTGTCTAAGTTGTTGCTGTGCAGAAAACACCATCAACATGACTTAGAAAGTATAATATCTGTTTTACAAAAAGAAAGGCCGACCCGCCTTTGAATAATTTTGCTTAGGGAAATACCTCCCGCAGCTAACACTCCTCTTAGCTAGGGAGGTATTCTCAAATATCCTCATCATGGAGTCTCTCAACATGACGTCCACAATGGCTACACCCAATTGTGAAAGCACAACTCAGTCTCAGAGATGTGATCTTGTACAAGGGATTTCACCTCATATTTCTGTCTCAGAGAAATATACACTACAAGGGCTTTCATCTCATATTTTTCCGTCTCAGAGAAATATACACTACAAGGGCTTTCACCTCATCTTTCTCTGTCTTAGAGAAATATACACTACAAGGGATTTCACCTCATATTTCTCCATCTCAGAGAAATATACGTTACAACAAATCTTAATGATGTTGTGACTCCCTCTGGAGCTCCAAGTACTTGCATCAACCTCCTGACCTCCTCGTCCAAGATTGCTTGCAATGCTAGCCTTAGAGGAACGGTTTCCAACACACACCTCAGACACTACTGACTTGTGAGAGTCCAGGACTGTCCTCCTCGACCTCATCCTAGATCACCCTATTCTGAATAGGTTTGCGGTGCTACCAATGTCAAAACAAGGTTGACTGCCTTATGCAATTCCGTTCCCTGCAACTGAAGAGGTCTTCCAAGGACTTGGCACCTGGCCTTGCAACATTGCAACCCACTTAGCTGACACCTTCACTTCTTCTCAGTGAGTCACTCTAGTTCCTCAAGACATAGGACACATAACTCCCTCTTGATCCCTGCCTCAATACATAGATTGCAAAAATCCTCTGGAAGTGAACTCCCCTCCATTGACGGATCTCAGAACCTTGGTCCTCTTCCCGGACATGTCATTGTTTTACCCAACTTGCAAGGAACCGAAAACTGTTTTGCTTTCGCAACTCGTAATCTAATAGCCATTAGCATGTCTTCTCCAATGATCTTTGATAGGAATTATTGATGTGTATTTTTGTGACTGCACCAATCAGCAGAATAAAGTATCCAACGGCTACTCCATTCTCTCTTGATCAAAGTATTCCGTACGCTAAGATTGCGAGAGAGATCGTATGTTCAACTCCAAGGTTCCTTTAATGCAGTGGAGTACACTCAATTGGTTCGTTGTGATATGCTATTTTCACGAGGGGACTTACACAATTGTTCAGATGTAGCAGCGGACAACAGATTAATGATGGAAGGGGATTTTCGTGCAATGCAGATGATTTGGCAATGAGGTACGTGTTTCCTATACTAACCAGAAATGTACTGAATTGAATGGTTGCAGGGATTAGAAGATCTAAGTTCTATCCTAAAGCGGGACGTAGGATCAATTTCAGCAGGCTTCAACCAGACTTTGCTTCGCCTCGCGTTGGACAGCCTCTACAAAGTTGGTGCAATCTTCAAGGGGGTAGTAAGGAGTGTTCAAGTCACAATTCAGCATAAAGACACCATCACGACGACGCATGCCAAGGCGTGAATCGTAACCGAAGTTAAGCTTATAAAGTGTTCCAGTCGACCACGCAAGGCAAACTTGTCGTCAACAAGCTGCTAGTGGTATGGATTAGACGAAGCTGCCTTGATCAAACACCACAATCCACAACTAACTACTACTTGCATGAAAATGAAAGTTACTCTAATCAAAGCTACTTGAAGTAGAAGGGTGAAGAAATCTTGCTAGCTGCTTATAACAAAAGACGAAATCATCATCAATGAAACTCTTTTTATTATGATAGTTTTTACAACTCCTTACAAAGTTCTCAAAGGAAAACTTTCCTTCTCCTTCAAACTATGCTATGCTAACAAACTATGCTAAGCTATCTCAACTATTCTATTAGTCTCTCTGCTCTATTCTCTGATCTAATCTCTAATGATATACAAATGAGGGGGGATGCCCGTTTTATAGTTGGCCCAGTCCAATGGACGACTTAGATTACAATCAGCTGGATGGCCCAGATTGTGCCACCTCAGCCCTAAACAAGATTCACCCTAAAAACCGCCACCAAGAGGAGTGGGGTAATAAATGAACAGTGGATCCTCCACTCACTCTCAAAATAGCATAGGCAATTAATTCCCACCATCGTCTTCCAGAAGATCATCATCCAGAAGGGCATTTCCATTTTCTTTCTCCTTGGCTGCAAAATCAATGTACTTGGCCAATACTGCTTCAACTTCCTTAATTGAAATAGGCGGGATATGATCAGGCTGAAACTCAAGTATTGTTACCATCTGCCCATGTCGAGTGCAAGACTTCATCCAAGTGGTCAAGGCATCCTGGGTATTCTGAATTAGGCTGGAGAAAGTCGAAGTGTTCTCAAAGTCATCTTGCACAAAATTCTTCACCTCTGAAAAGAAAGGCGTCAATCTACTCCTCAAACTGTCTGTAGTTACTTCCTCCGAAGTCAATCTCCTAGCAAAGATAGCCTCAAGCGTGTTCAGGACTCCATCTATAATATTCCTCATGGCCTTTTTGACTCTGGCCAAATCTGCCTGTGCCGCATCAAAGAATCCTCGGCCTGTGACAACTGAAGAGTACCAGCTGGTGAAATCATATCTATCACCCTCCTGAATCATGCCTCCTTTAACCAAAGTCTGTAAGGGAGTATGCATCAAAGCCTCTAGACGCTGAACAATCCTATTCTGATAGATATGAGCATCGCCCCAAGCCTGATCAACTGCGTCCATCCGTGCCATAATGCTGGAATCCTGCTGATAAGCATGAGCAAGATCCTCCATAAAATTTTCTATCTCGGCACGAACGCCAGCAACCCACTTATCCGCCTCCTGTGCCATCTTCCTCAAGTCTTCCAAGCCGCTGACAGACTCTCTAGGAAACTCGGCTGGAAGCTCAATCGCCGGATTCTCCTACCCACAAGGATGAGACAAATGCTGTACATAACCAATCAATGTCTTGTGATCCCTCTTCAATTTCTTATATTTTCCTTCAGTCCGGAGCAACCTGTCCTTGAGTGCCTGGTAGGAGTTATCACAGTCCTCAATTTTCTGTGCTCCCGTGGGGCGATCTAACTCCATGTTGGTGATCACATAATTTTCTGGAACAGCCTCATCTCGATCACACTCAACCCTTGGCACATCCACGTGAAGGGTGCGAGAGCCATCCTCATCTGTTGAAATCTTTGAAAATTTCCTAGCTCTCTTATTTGTTGGAGGCGCACTGATCCTACTCAGGAATTCCTCCATCTCAACTGCTGGATTAGTTTCCTCAACGGGGCTCCTCCTCATTTTGTCTCTGAGCCAATCCGGTACTACCCACTGTAAATCTGAAATAATAAGTGGATGTTCATTCCTTGCTTCTTCTTCGCGGACCTCCTCTCTAACTTCATTCTGACGAGGCTCACCAACTTCTACAGGCTGAGTATCTCTTGAACCTTGGGCCTTCTGCCCTGTAACAGTGTCATCCTCTAATGCCGCTTCAATCTCATGCTGGAAGTGTGTATCTATGGCCGTTTCTTCATCTTCTTCCTGCTGGTTATTCCTGATAGGTGTGTTGATACTTTGGCCAACAGACTCCCTTTGAGGTGGTTGATTTGCCTCTTGTAATTCCTGTTCCTTATTCAACATATTTCTCTGATCAGTAAACAATGAAACCTCTTGTATACTTGGAGAATGAATCTCCAATGGCGTAGGTAATGCCACCTCGAATCTCGGAGGCTCTGGCTGGACTAGCTCCTTCCTTCGTGACTCTGGAGCTCGAGCAACCTGCTTCTTCTTTGCAGTAGTTGGCGTCCTATGATCTCCCATCAAATTGTAAGTAAGAGGAATCGACCTGCTCTTAAGCCTATTCACATGCCTCTCAACCCATCCTCTGGTGAATGTCAGGACTGGTATGCCAAGTGTATCCAAATCTACAATCTTTGGCTCCGACCAATTTGGAAGTGGGAGTGGTGTATCTCTTACTGTCTCATAATTTGGATGAAGAACATTCATATCCTCATCTACCTGGTCTGACACTGGAATAATCTCGCACTCCCTAATCATGCCCAAAGGTAATCTTGAAAACATCCTTTTTCTTACCTCAGCCTCATCCATTTCACTAGCCCAAAAATCTTCAATATTTTCCTTATGTCTGAACTCCTCTGACAGTATCCATTTGATATTCCTGTGAGGATCATAATGCTGCTTGCTAGTGTGGTAAGAAAGGTGGAAAAACTGAAGTTCATTTTCAGCTTCCTTGGCTGCCTGCAGTGAAGGACACACTTCATCTGAATTTCCCATGATAATCGGGAAGTCAAGTCCTCCCTTCTTTTTCTTCTGAATCTTATCATAGGCGATGAGTTGTCTAGATATTTCTAACATCAATATCCTGTTCGTAGGGTATCTGGGCAACCTATATGGATATGAAGAGAACCCTTGCAGTCTAATATAGGTAAAATTCGGAAATTGGATGAACCAACACCCATACCTTTCTATCAATTCTTGAGCCTCCTTGGAGATCCTGTGATGAGTTCTTTGTTGAAGTGATCTTGTTATGTGCATGGTGAAGGCGTCATTGACTCTCTTGTAATGAGATGTGCTCGTCAAGTGCAGCTGCGAACAAGCCTCATGAATCTTGAACTGTTGAGAGCCACATCCAATCGACTCCTTGTATGATATTCCTCTGTACTTCGTCATATGAGCCAACATGTAGATAATGTATGAGCCCATGTAAAATGCCTTCGTTCTCCTCAAACTCTGGAGCTGCTCGTGCAAATTATCACTAATCATCACCGCCCAATTAATAAACTCCTTGCCCTCCAACACAAGATTGATGTAGTAAAACATCCAAGGTTCAAAGATGAATGTCTGGGGACATCCTCCAACTCTGTTGAGCATCATGATCAAATCACAGTATTCCTGCTTCAAATCATATGAGATTATTTGCTTTGGCAACTTTGTGCGAGTGGGCTTGGGCTTGTTCATCCAACGAGAGTTTATCATATCAGCACATCTGTCAAATGTAGAGGCATACATACGTTCAACACGTTCTCCCGTTTTGTAGATCTTCTCATGTGAGGGAATTCCAAATGCTTCGCCAATAGCTGCAGCCGTGAGGTTGGCAAACAATCTGCCATCAGGTGAGAGAATAGACCTTTGCTCTGGGTTGTAACAGTTAGCACACTCCATGATCAACTCCGGACACTCAATTGCTGGTGGAAAACCAGCAGCTGCATAAAGCCCACTTCTAACAATAATATGTGAAGTGATCGATGGACGATGGCCTCCAACTCCCATCATTCGATTTTTGAAAGCTTCCATGTTGAAAGAGCCCAAGTTCATGTCAGCCAACTACCCCAACTTTGAAGAAAACTTTGACTCCGGCAGGAAAGACTTTTCAAATAAAGTTGCACCCTTGCTAAGCTATTAGCTGTAGCGACCTATTGACACATGGGAACACTTCGAGGTTGTGGGTGACCTAGGAATGAAGTGAACCTCCAGATTATGGGCTGGTTCCCTTTTGTGTTATCTTGAGAAAACTAAAGAATGATAAGGAAAAGAGTAAGAAGGATATACTTGAATTTAAAACCTATCACTAACAGGTGATACACCAAAGATAAAAATATGACAATACTGCAGAAAGCTCACAGAAAATCTCAATAGAGCTAAACAATCTCACAATACAGAGATTTATGTTTATAAAAATGAGTCTATGTAAGGTTCTGACTGTTCTAATGCTTAACACAAGGAAAACAAAGATGTTTTCACAAATATAAACGCAATAGAAAGAGATCACTAACATAAACCAGCTTTATGACATAATATTCTTTGCATCCAGTACTGAAGGAATCTGATAAAATAAAGGATCACACAAAATTTTATCATGCAACTCACAATCAATCACTAAAACAACAAAGAAAATCTGTGAAGGAAATGACTTTCTATTAAGAAAATAAGGAGTCTCTGTGTTACAGATCTATAGTATTCATGAAAAATGAGTTACAAAGGCTGAATAATGCTCTTTCAGCAATCTCCTAACCAAGAACTCCTTTACAAAAAGGCAAAAATGCCATATATACCAAAATTGTGTCGGCCCCTGCCCTAGGGCTTACAAAAAATATCAGTCTTCCGAAAGATCTGCCCTTAGATCTTTTCCAAGGAAGTTAATGCTGCGTCCCCGCTGTCCATGTTGGTGAAGAGTTGCTCTAGGAATGGCCTCCTTGATCTTTTACAACGCCCGCATTAACTTCTAGTCTCGTGTCTATCTTCTAGCCTCCCTGTCAAGCTGCTTTGAATGCTCTAAAGCATTAACATTAATGCCGATGCCCCTTTGCCAGTAGCGATCCTAGCTGTCACTGTGACTCACAGTTTCTTCTTCCTTTGGCCTGATTCTCGCTCTAGATCTTTCTTCAAGTCGACTGTCTTCGAGAAGCAACATCTGACCTGCCCTGTTAGATTCAAACACCATTTTCACCGAGCTGACTAATCACCTTCGATCTCCGAGTAGATCACTATGCTCTGTTGATCTCGTTCACAGGGGGGGAGTCAAACAGTCAAACGACTTATGGTCCGTCCTTAGCTCCCTTTGATTGGTTGAACTTGTGCCATGTAGATTCCCAGACGGTCAAAAGGCCGCCCCATCAGAATCGCATGTCGGTGAGACACTAATCGTGTCTCCCCGATGCGATTAGACCCTTCAGTGGTTATCGGCATAGCTCATGACGACTGGCAAGACCACATAGCGAGTTCAAAAGTTATAACGACATCCACAGTGGCTGTCACCCAGACCATCGGCAAGACTTTTCGCTTTCGGGAAGACCTCATGGCGAGCCCTTAGGAGTCATATCGATATCCCTTTCCATCGCTGAGACCTCACTTGTCAGCGGGATATCATGTCGAGCTCCTCACGTTACACCGAAGGCACAAAACATGTCGGCGAGACATCATGGCGAGTCTACTTTCCTTTTCCCCGAGCTCACATCCTTTCGTTTTGGCAAGACTCCCTTGCAGTCAGGAAGACCTCATGTCGAATTCATTCCGCTTCGGCGAGACCACCTTCGGTCGGTGAGACATTACACCAACCGAGCCTTCTGTTAGCGAGTGCAACTCCTTCGGCAAGACTTCGCCCTGTCGGCCAGACGTTAGACCAATGTCAAACTCTCTCGGCGAGGTCACTTCATCTTAGCAAGACCCTACCTGGTCGGCGAGACCTCATATCGAGCTCAAAAATTTCGTCGAGACTTCAGCATTTCGGGGAGTCATCGCTTGGTCGGTGAGACCTTACAGCGAGGTCTTCAACGTTTCTCGAGCTCGAACCCTTCGGCGGAGTTGGAGTTGGGATGAAAACCAAAACGGGACCGGAGTCGGAACGGGGGAAAAACCAAACAGTCGGCAGAAGCAGAAGCGGAACCAAATCTGGACCTGAAACTCTTCCGGAGTTTCAAGTTCGGATTCCGTTCCACTCCTGCCCCCGGCAACTCAAAGCAAGAAAGCAGAAAGAAAAACCAAGGAAGACCAAAGAGGAGGAGACATCCCCCGACCACCGGCAGCGAAAAAGCAAAGAAAAGAAGGGCGGAACTGCGATTGGAACTGGGACAGAAACAAGAACTGGAACTTTTCGGAAAATTTCCAAGGTTTGGTTTCGGTCCGACTCTGCCTCCGACAGAACAAAAAAGAAAAAGGGCCCGAGGAAAACAAAACGGAAAGGGGAAAAACAAGGCGAAAACAAGATGAAGACCCACCCAAAACTGAACACCTGCACGTTGGGCTCAACCCTTGTGGGAGCCACATTTAATCCACGTGATGAATTTTAAAACATAACTTTCCCCTGTAGCTGCACAAGAAGCAAACAAAAAAAAGTAACCCGGATGAAATTGTTCCTCCAGTTGGCCTTCATGAGCACTTGAAAACATAGGTTACCCTGCCTGATTGAGCCCGTAGGTGAAAATTGGGTAACAAGACTTGCTCAGCTTGTCTGGACGCATTTGCCTTGCTAGATTCAGCATTATTTTCCCTGCCAGTCGCTCTTACTTCAGCCATTCTACAAAAACAAAAGATAATCATTAGAAATTTAACTTAGAAAAATAATATCACATCGAGGCTGCCAGTAGACTTTTGAAAATGAGAAGCTTCATCACTGAATTTCAACTTCAAACCTCAACACCTCCTGCAGCAACTTCGACTTCTCAGCACTTAGAAAAATTTACTTGTAGCAATACAATTTCAGCATTTAGAAGAAAAAATTCGACCCAAGCCTGCTTCAGTAACTTCTCACTTCGAATTTCTCCACACTCAACTTTCCGCACATTGCAATCCTCTTTTACTTCAGAGCTCAAGTCAAACTTCTTCACCAAGTTTTAGCTTGCACTTCAACAATTGATAAAGAAAATGAAAATCATCTCAATTCTTATAGCCAAGTCGATTTCTAGTTTAGCCAGTTCATTAAACTTTCGATTTTCCCTCCTTAGGCAGTTGCAACACTTGGCATCTGGCGTCTGGAATATTTTGACCTTCTAGAATTTCAAAAAGTTTCATCTCCACTGGTCTAGGCGTACCTTACCGGCATTTTAAATCGTCTTTTGAAAATATCAAATTCAACTGTACCCCTTTAAGAAATTCATTCACCAACTGAGGCATTGACACTTTGATTTTATCCATCTCTGGCTCGAGAAGATTATTTCCATGAAGAATTTGATCAAAATCATCTAGGCAATCAACTTCAATTTCACTAGCCAAGGCAATTTATTTCTAACCACACCTTTTATTCCTTGCCTTAGAAAATTTTAAATTTTTACTTAGGAAATCTCATTATTCAAGCGCCCATCAAAAATCTTCATCCTAAAATCCTTGGCGAGGCGTGGAAAATTTTAAAATCAACTCCTTATTGAATATATCTAGTACCCAAAAGAAAATTCTCCCCAGAAAGCATCAAATTCATGAGTCTACAAACGAAGGGGTTCATCTAATTGTTGAATTTTATACCTTACGAAAATATTTTGCCATCAAAATTTATCTTCATTCTTCATCTTTGGGCATATTTTTCTTGCTTTGCCTTAGAAATCTTCTTCAACTTCATGAAGCTGGCGCATTCTGACTTCTTCTTGCCAATTTATCCATGCCTTAGCAAATTTTATCATCCTCTCTCAAGCTTAGGCGTATTTCTCTAGAGGTGGAATTTTGTGCCTTAGAAATTTTTTAAATATCATCACCAACATGGGCGCATATGAGAGGTCTAGGACGAATCTTGAACACCTTAGATAAATTTTCTCACCACTATTTCACTTTACTTTGGGCGCATTTTGCTTGGGGTGGAGGAACTTCATCAATACTTTGGCAAACTTTTCCTAGAGTCATCTTGAACTTGGGCGCATTTGGGGTATAGAGGAGGAGTTCAACATTACTTAGAACATTTTTCAAAGAGCCAACACCTTCAATATCCTTGGGCGCATTTTGCATGTTGAGGAGGAATTAACTCCTTAGCACATGTCTTAGCTTCACCTCTAACATGGGCGCATTCAAGGGGTCAAGGAGGAATTAAACAACACCTCCAACTTGGGCGCGTTTGACATGTCTAGTAGGAATTTCCCAATGCCTTGGTTACTTTTTCTTCACACCTCTTGGAGATGGGTACATTTCACTAGGTGCACAGGAATTTTCAACAACTTAAAAACTTTTACTCCACCCACCTTCACCTTGGGCGCATATTGGGGGTGGTGAAGGAATTTTTTGACACTTAGAACATTTCCAACATCCTTCAAGGCAAGATGACATGGGCGCATTTAGGGGGTAGAGGAGGAATTTCTTCTTCAACGCCTTAATGCTTCCTCCAACCTCTTCCATATTGGGCAGATATGCAAGGTGGTGAAGGAATTTCCACAAACTTTTGTCCTTTTCCTTGTCATTTTGGGCGCATTTAGGGAAGTGGTGAAGGAAATTGTAATGCCTTAGAAACTTTTTTCATGTCCTTCATAGCTAGATAACTTGGGCGCATTTGGAGACCCCTGCAGGAACTTGTCATGACTTAACTTATTTTCCTCACCTCCCTTCATGACAGGGCGCATTTAGGGGGCTGAGCAGGAATTAACAATGCCTTAGAAAATTTCTTCCAATCTAGCTTCTAGCATGGGCACATTTGGACTAGGCAACAGGAATTTCTCACTTGAAAACTTTTCAATCCTTCAGCCAGCTTCATCTTGGGTGCATTTCATAGGGGGTGAAGGAAGTTTCTCAGACTTAGACATTTTTCAGCTTGCTTGCCCTAGTTTGCTATATTTAGTAAGTTTCCAGTTTTCACTCTTCTGAAGCTTGGATTGATCTGAAATTTTAACCACAGGATTCTCATGACCTCGTTAATCCGTTCACATTGCCATCTCGTGCTGATTTGCTATTTATAACATGCTTTTGGAGTTGATTTACTATTTATAGTAACCGCTTGATTTCAGGACTTCTGCAACTCCATTTAACTTGAAATCTGACTGACGTGATCCTCATGGGTTGACTTGCCTGTTCACATGGCGCCTTGCGCTGACTTGCTATTAATAGCTTGTTTCAGAAATGCCTTACTATAAATAGTAAGTGCTCGGATTGCCTTCAAATTTTACCAGTGGAATCCTTGAAAGATACTGATCATAGTGGGATACACTGGTTTTCAGAGATTTTGGCGTTTGACCCCCCATTTTAGGTCTCGAAGCTGGAAACTCTAATTTGACTTGCATGTTGCTCAAAGATCTCCGTTTGACCCCGTTTCTGTTGTGTGTTGCCCTGTTCATGATAATGAAGTGCTGGGCAGCTGTCGGAGTGATCCTGCTAAAAATAGTAAGTCCCTGAAAAAGTGACCAACTCTGCTTGCATGTTACCTTGCTGCGTAGCTCTTGAAAAACCCATAAAGAATAACCTGACATGCACTGAAAAGTCCTGCATGCAAACCCTAAAAATAGCCTCTGAAGACATCTCTTGAAAAAGGTCCTGATCCTGGTTTGCATGTTACATCATTGCGAAGCTTTTGAAAAACCCACAAAGAATATCCAGACATGCGTTGAAGACTCCAACATGCAAACCCTAAAATTAGCCTCCGAAGTTGAGACTGCTGAAAGTTATCATCTCATCTTGCATGTTATACCGTTGCGTAGGTCTCGGAAAACCCATAAATATTCTCTAGACATGCATTGAAAAAACTTCGCATGCAAACCCTAAAATCTGCTTCTGAAGGTGATACTTGCTAAAAATAGAAAGTTGTCAGATCTAGGTCAATTTTTGCAGACAAGTAGTTTAAAGTGTCCTGGATGTAATGAAACGATTAGAATTTCAAAAGTGCCGAGAAAATGCCCCGAATCAGGTACTTACTAAAAATAGTAAGTTGTTAGAACTCAATGAAATTTTGCTGGGAGCCTGTTGGAGGCATGCTGAAAGTATTGCCAAACTCAGATTTCGATTCACTCACTCCATTTGACTTCAAATTGACTAGAAGATCCAAAACCCTAATTCTCAGACTTAGCCAAAATTTCACGTTTAAGCTTAAAGACGGGCACATCCCTGGAAAGGCAGACAACAGGAAGAGACAGAAAGAGAGAGAGAGACAAAACCAAAGCCAAAAGATGAGGAACGGAGCAAAAATTAGGGGGTCCCCATTTAAATGGGGTGAAGTGTGAAAAGGTCACAACAGGAACCTCATTGCTTTCCACAATTCTTTCTAGGGCTCCCAATAGTTGACCATGCAAGAACCATAGATTGCTGTTCCAAATCAAGAGGATAGGATTTCTGTTGTACTGTTATTTAGTGTCTTCATCCTTCTCAATCTTCTTTGTTGATGCAAACTCTCCATCCAAGGCTGACCCAACCTTGTGCCCTCGAGAGATGTCTCCAGTGAAGAATCATGAGTTATGTGCCACCAACTCAGTCCAATGGCTGCAAGCTATGTCTCCATGTTTGTTCATTTCTCCAACCAACATGACTTCCTCACAGGATGCCTCAAGCTCTTCCTCCCTTTGAATTCCTTATGCAATCTCTGCAAATTAATCCATCATCCTTTGGCTCCTCGATCCATCCTGCATTTTAAAGAGATTAACAATAGTTCATAAAATCAAACTACCCCGAAGAGGAATATACAGACCAATGCTAGTAGCATACATGATTCACTATTCCCAATGTTATTGCATGAATTATTATTAACTGCATGATTATTTAAATCCCTGATCATTATTCAAAGGTACAAACATAAAATAGTTATCTCTTTATTGTTGGTACACCATTGAGCTAGACCTGTAGCTGTGTCTCATCTTCGCCACCTTCACTCAATGTTGCCATCAATTTATCCCCATCTTGTTTTCATACCAACTGTTGTCACCAACATCTTGCCAGAACCATCTTAGACCTTCGTTCCTTTAATTTTGATGCATATAATGATTCATAGACTATGGCAGTGACTTGTAATCTTATTATCAAAACTACCATTCACTTGCTGCTATTATGATAGTGTCCAGCGACTGAAAATACAAGCTAATCGAATGCTCCAGCAATCCACCTCACAATTGCTAGACAAGCTACGCCAAAACTCCAAACTATTTTTTTTTGTTTTTAGCAGCCACGTTCCTTAGATTACCGGGGATATTAAGTAGATCTCCTTATCTGTTAAAGCCTGATAATTCCCACAATATGGCGCGACTCAGTCAAATTCGGCTCCTTGCATTTAATATTCAATACCTTGCATGTGTCACCTTCAGTTTGCAAGCCTTGACTTCAAGTAGCTCCCGACTTCACTTGTCCTGCCTGCCTTTTTCAGAATAAATCGATACCTTCAAGACAATATTGATTTGGTTTATCTGTATTTTTCCTTTTCTGCCAAAGACGTCCTTCAAAGTCAATATCGAACTCCTTCAGGAATGATAGTTGCGCCACTATTAATTTGAATAGTTATGATTTCCCCCAAACAATATTCGTCTTTTCTTCCAACGTGGCCCCCATTCTATTTCAGAAAAGCAATCTTATTTCATCGATGTTCATCCAAACACATCGCTCCAATAGATCTTGAGTAGAGTTTACATATAATAGAGCCGATCGATATGTGATTTCTGCCCTTTTGGTGGCATCAATTGTTGTGAGCCCAGTGTGAGATAAGACTCCCGCTGATGGTAAGTAATCGTTGTTGATCGTTTCCTTCAGTGAGTCGAGCCCCTCAACTAAATAACCATGGAAAGCTTGTTGTGTGTATTCCGCACCTAGCAATGATGAGTCTCAACAAGACTTCGATCTGGATGACCATTGATCGAACAACAATATGCAGACAACCGCTACCAGTGTCTTCCCTCCCGTATTGATGAATGCTTAGCTACGGCCCATCAAGATGCCCGAACATTCAGTTCGCCACCAAATTACCTCAATACGCTTTCCTACGATGGCATAGAGTCTTGGATTCCCTGACGCGATGATGTTCATGTTGTGCGCCCGCATATCTCCCGTGGATGTAGCGTCTAGCGAGGGCGTCTCTAGTAACGGGCAATTGCTGGATGATAAACCCGTGCTCAAGAAAATATGAAACACGACTACAGGGAGGGGCTATGTCCTACCCTGCTGCAATCTCCTAAGGTTTTCGTCCCAGGCAGAAACGCTAGACTTAGTCCAATACTGATTCGATGTTATGTTAATTATGAATCAATACAATCTTAAATGCTGCACCAGAGTTTGGATGCCACAACGACTGCTGTGCCCAAATTCCTGAAGAATCACGATTCTTTCCAAAAAAAAGGATCAGCTGTATACTCAAAGTGCCAAAATCCTTCAATTGAATGCAGTCACCAAACCTTCTTGCTTGGTCACGATTTCTTCTCAGGGGGGATTTAATCTTGAATAATGAGCTGTCTTATACTGCTTAGCCAAATATGATCAGATCTTTTCTATACCCGCTCTGATACCATGTTAGTTTTATGATCAGAAATGCAAATAAGCAGAAAATACAACACATAGAACAATGAACACAGTATTTTACCTTGGGAAAACCCTCCTACTTGAGGGAGAAAAACCTAGCAAGATATTCTCTTATAAATCAGAATAATAAGTGCAGAAAGAGTACTCAAAATCAGGCCCTAGGAAGGCTGAATCTCATACAATGAATCTGCACTTGAAGATAGTGCGATTTCCTTGAATACACAAAATAATACCACTTCTCCTTGAGTCGAATCTGCTGCTCTTGAAGGGTGAACCTGCTGCTGAAGAAATTCAAATTGGAATGGAGTGAATTGATGCTTAATGTGGAGACACCTTCTCCTTTTATAGCAAGCTAGGTGACCTTTCTTCTAGGGCCGACCTAGAAAGTATAATATTTGTTTTACAAAAAGAAAGGCCGACCTGCCTTTGAATAATTTTGCTTAGGGAAATACCTCCCGCAGCTATTAAACACTAACATCTTTTAGCTTTTGTCCAAAGTTTGCTATTATTGAACCCCTCGACCTCACCATGCTATTTTCATTAATCTCCAAACGCTCACAAGCTTTACCACCTTGAGAGACTGGATAAGAGCAGTTAAAAGTCATTTTAAGCCCATGATCTGATACTTACCCATACTTGAGGAGCATATCCCTGATAAAGCCCCTCCCTGCTATCATACCACAAGCTAATAGAAAACCTATCCTACAACACAATTCCAGAGGTAGGCTACAAACACACCGAATGGCAGCCAAACTGATAACACTAACATCCACGTAACATGCATCTTGCTGTCCACAAGTACCAATTGCCAATCTAGGCTAAGGGACTACAATAAATGTTTACCATTATATGCTTAAGGAGTCTTATCAACTCAATCAATGTTATACCTCCTAGCCACCTTTTAATCAATATATTGCATGCCATTCATTACTTCACTTAATCTTATGGGGCCAATCTTGATTTAGCATATTTGCTAAATTCTCCCAGTCATTAGCATTTTTGCTTTCAATTGTTGAGAAGCCATTTTGGAGCACTCCTTGATTAGCTAGGTAATCAATTACTTTTTTCTTTTCCCTGTAGCAATGCCTTATAGACACCAAATCAAATTTGACTATCCACCTCAATATCTCTTCTAGGATCCCTCTTAGTTTCCAATTAGGGTAAAATTTCTTTTTGTATGGTGTGAACCACCATCTTGTAGTTTCCTATCTCTGTTCTTCTGAAATCTTGCATATAAGGTGCTTTTAATCCTGCTAAAAGAGCTTCTAGTTATTGTTCATTACTGGTTTTTCTCCCCAAATGCTTAGAGCCTGCCATTATCATATCACTATTCGAGTTACAAAAAACATAACCTGCAACTGCTTCTCCCAGGTTGCCTTTGGATGCACCATCAAAGTTCATTTTTATATCTTTCTGTTGTATGAACTAGATTGCATTTCTATTATGTTTCTTTGCTATGAATCCCTGAAAAGGAGTATTTCCTTAAGGCATTTCTTCCCTCTTAGATTTCCTATTTATAAGAAGCTTCTAAAGTGTACCTGTATAAATGTTTATAAAATCATTAACATTTTTATAAGCTTTTATAAAATCATTGTTATTTGTATAAGTTTTTGACGTGATCTTTTAATAATTTTTTTATTTTTTTAGAAATCCACATTTATTTTGACATGTCTTCTATAGAAATATGCTTTTTTATTTTTATTAAGAAATTTAAAGTAAAGAAAAAAGTATTTCTTATATTCAAACTTATGATGAAATTTGTGGGTGATTTTTCTGTCTTACCACACATTTGCATCACAATTTATTGGTCTTGTACAGATTTTATTATTGTCCAATATGAACCAAACAACAAGGCTATACTTAGGACTCACTTTAACATATTTTAGTCATTTGCAACATAAGTATATCTTTCTTTTTTATCACTCCCTTTTGGTTGAATTGTACCCTTCTTTAATCTTTTTTTCTTCTTGTTGAGCCCAACTTATTTATGCTAATTTACATTACTTGCCAAAACCTCATTGGGCATACTTTGTGTCAACCTTTCACACCTGTGTAAGCTTAATAATGTTGCAACCAATGTTTCTCCATGTCCCCAACAAGGTACATGGATAAGTTTCAATGACGACAATTTTTCTCTTCAATTTTGGAAATGGTGGGGGCATGACCATTAAAATATTGTATTTAGTATTTGACCTTTTAAAATACAATTATATCAAAACTACCTAATAATAGCGTAAACGAACTGAAGAAGTTGAAATTCTAAAGAGCAAGCACAATAACAATTCATTGTTTGCATCATAGCAGCAAATATCACAAAACCATTGTGATAAATCGTGATTTGTTGGAAATCAGATCAGAAAGCAGTTTTTTCCTATGCACCTTAGGGATGCATCCCCTATATTCTTTGATCTTGTCTCCTATAGGGGACATTTCGGGGATGTGGAGATGGGTAGGAAGCAAACCAATTTAAAAAAAAAAAAAAAAGTTTTGGGAATGACCACTTTGAGGCAAGAAATGCTAGGGTATGATCATTGTCCCCATGATGGCTAGGGAACATTTGGGCCATCTTGGGGACAACTATATTCTAGTCAACATAAAATGTAATTTAAAAAAAAACACAAAGCTAAAAAAAAGGGATGGGGGAAGTACCTCCACACCTCCTTAGACCAACCCTAAACTTTGTTAGTTTTTAAGATTGGATTAGAGCACAGAAAATTAATTCAAAAATCAGACACAATAACACAGCAGATACCCTGGGAAAACCCTCCACTTGAGGGAGAAAAACCCAGCAACAATTATCTCTTTTATATACATAGGCAATGGCAACAATACACTTTACAATGTGGCCAACCACAAGGCCAATATTCAGCACCAGCAATGGCTGTAATAACTAACAAGTAATCTGCTCTTACTTGACCTTCAATCTGCACTTAAAGAATTCGCAATCTGCTCCTAGTAGAATTCACACTTGTGAAGAAGGAATGAATGAACTTGCTTGATGCTTGAATGAGTGAGAATGAACTTCTATATATACATTTGCTAGAGAGGTCGCACCTCTACAAGAACTAGGTCGGCCACCAAAGGAAAAGATAAATACAAATAATAATTATGAATTACAATGAAGGTTGGCCAAGGTAAGAATTACAATGTTGCCTTGAGAAGCGCTCCTCTTCATTAATTATTATTTGATACAAATCGTGCCTCTTCATAAATTCGATTATCATTTAAATAAATGAAGTGCCTCTTCAATAATATCGGTCTCCTATAAATTTGATAGCCGTTTAGGCTCCATCAAATTTATCCATTATATCGTGGCTGGAAGAATTCTCTCGATGCTGTTATGAACATCAACACTCCCTCTCAGCTAGGGAGGATACTTCCAGCTCCAAAAGACATATCACCTCATCGTGATATCAACCATCATGGCTACACCCATGTATGGTATGCACAAGTGCTCATCACTCAACGTGATGTTGTCACCTCATCATGACGTTCACCATGGCTCTCCCAGAGGGTGAAAACACAAGTACAAGAAAATCATCACGGACTCTCTCACGTGATGCTGTCATGGAGTCACACACATGACAGCCACCATGGCTCTCCCAGAGGGTGGAAACAAGGGCTTTCACCTCAAATCTCAAAGAGAAATGCATTAACAAGGGCTTGCACCTCAAATCTCTCTCAAAGAGAAATGCATTAAAGAGGATCACTAATACTGAGACTCCTTAGCTAGGGTTTGATTCTCCACCATACCAAGCTTGTCTCGAAGTACACAAACTTTATCTTGGATAGAGGCTTGGTGAGAATGTCTGCCGTCTGCTCATTAGTGTTGATATACCTCAACTGAATTGCTTTCTTCAATACCATATCTCTGATATAGTGGTATTTGATTTCCACATGCTTGGTTTTGTCATGAAACACAGGGTTGACAAAAAGCTTCACACTGCTCTGGTTATCACAATGAATGATAGCAGGCTCCATTGATTGACCAAACAATCCTGCAAGGAGCTTTCAAAGCCACACTGCTTCTCGGGCTGCCACACAAGCTGCAATATACTTGGCCTCTGTTGTACTCAGTGCCATAGAAGATTGCTTCCTGCTGCACCAGGATATCATCGCAGACCCCAAATTGAAACAACATCCAGAGGTGCTCTTCCGATCCGTGACACACCCTGCCCAATCAAAATCAGTATATCCATGCAGCTTTGAGTCCACACCAGAAGAATATCTCAAGCCATACCCAGCTGTGCCATGCAAGTATCTCAAGATATGCTTCGCTACAACTAGATGTATTTGCCTTGGTTCACTCATGAACTGACTAAGTGCACTCACTGCATAGCAAATATCTGGTCTAGTATTGACTAGATACATCAACGATCCAATCAACTGCCTGTACATAGTAGGATCCACTAAATTTGAACTAGCTACAACCTCTTTTAGCAAGTTGGTCTCCATAGGCGTAGACATGGATTTGCAATCCATCATACCAAATCTCTTTAAGATGTCAAAAGTATACTTCAGTGTTCCACAGAGTTTCCTGAAGGGGACGCGTCCCCTATCGGGGACGCGTCTTGGGGACGGGGGGACAAGGGGTCTAAGTTTGGGGACGGCGGCGGGGGGGGCGGCGTTGATATACATATGGTACTTGAATAACTAGTTATAAAAAGATGTTTCAGAATAACATTTCAAATTAAACTTTGGCAAATTAGTAAAATTGCAAATACTAACATTTGGAATACTTGAATACTATTAGTAATCAAATAAAATATTAAAATTGGACAAATGAAATTGTCGAATTTGAGATTTCTATTATATGAATATCGAAAATATGACATGTCACATCATAATATCATATCATAATCATAATGATAAAATTGATTACAATGAGTAGCATGAGTACATTGATATGAATATCATAATCAAAATAAGTACAAAATGCAAAAATGTAGTGAAGGGAGGCCTCTAATCATCCCCAAACTCCTCATCACTCGAACTGTTGGAATCCTCGCGATCAAGCGCTGCCAAACTAACACCAACCAACCCTACATCTGAAGCTGAAATTGGAGCATCCTCATCAATATGTTCTGGCTCCTTTGGGTCTACATCCCACCGTGCTGCTGGACTCTCTTTGTACAAAAGTGATTTGCGGTCAATGAGATGCAAAGCACTATGTACAGCCACAAGCTTCTCTGCTCTCCTAGAGGTAAGTTTGTTCCTCTTAAGAGAGTGGATGAAGCTATACGTAGACTAGTTCCTCTCAGCAGCTGAAGAACTAGAAACCTGGGATAACAATTGGATGGCTAGAGTGGGAGTCAAAGATCCTGATCCATGGCAAGTCCACCACAAAATTGGGTCCTCTTGTGCCATAGTTCACATATCCATCTTGGCTGCATCTGAATAACCTCTAAGAGTGGCAAATTTGGTCCACTCAGTGCGAATCACGCTGGCATCTACATCATCATACATCCTCTCAATGCACCTGAAGAACCCTGCCTTCACCTCTACATCCTCTATCGGTGTTACTCTACTAGGCCTAGTCAAGTACCACTTAGGATTAAGTGCATAGGCTGCCATGTGCAAGGGAGTGTTGAGCTTCTCCCATCTCCTGTGAATGATTGGCTGAATGTGCTCGTGGTAGAATGCTAATGTAGGGTCCCTCTCTCGCACAACAACCCTCATTTGATCAAGCATAGAATCGATGCACTCATACACCTCTCCAAGGCTAGGTGCATCCGCATCCCCATACTTGATAACCTGGAAAATTGGTTTAATGATGGCGACAATATATTTTGCATTAGCCCAGAACACATCACTCTTCACTGTATCCTTCACCCTCCTCCCCTGCTCTGTCTTAGACTCGGCCCACCTACTCCAATCTGTTGTCATGACCATGAGTTGCATTGCCTCTTGCAACTCAATCATTCTATCTAAGAGAATGAAATAGGAAGCATATCTCGTATCAGTAGGTTTCAGGAACTCCTTCTTAGCGAAGGTCCTGAAGAGTGCATGTGATGTGTGGTGGTTGCAGATAAACATCTGCACATCTCTCGCATCATGAACCACTGCTCTAATCCATTCAATCTTTCCCATGTCCTTGAGTGCATTGTTCATGGCATGCACACAACATGGGGTCCACCAAATATGCCTATAAGTAGCCTCAACAAGTCTCCCTGCAGCTTTGCACACATGTGCAGCATCTGTCACAACTTGGACCACATTTTGTGGCCCAACCTCCTCAATAGCATCCCTGAGAACCTCAAACTGAAAATCAGCATCTTTGCGATGCCCTGAACAATCAACTGCCTTAAGAAAATATGGCCCCTAAGTACATGTAACCATGATGTTAATGAGTGGATGATGGCTAATGTCCGTCCACCCATCCATGACTATGCTGCATCTTGTCTTAACCCAACACTCCATCTTCTCCATCAACAAATTGATCTTGGAATAGTTCTTATCCAAGATCGTGGTCCTCAATTTCGTCTCACCTGGTGGCACATATGATGGTCCTCCCTTTGCCACCATCGATATCATATCCTTAAAATAAGGAGATCGGGCAACATGAAACGAGATGCCATTGGCAAAGAACTTGCCAATGGCATCATCTATCTCATCCTTGAGCTGCACATTAAACAAATCTGCAATGGGGTTACTTTGAGTTTGACTTTGCAATTTCCGTTTCCCCCTCCCCTCTGCTGCATAGGCACTAGAAGAAGAACCTGGTGTCCCTCCTACTCTCGTCTGCAAAGTATGGCTAGATCTCTGTTGCTGGCTATGCTGAAGTTGTGTCCTTTGAGACAAAGTAGTAGGCATAGGTGCAACTGGAGTATCATCAGGAACACCCCATAACTTATTTATTTCAACTTTGAATTTCAGGTTTTCTGGTTTTATCAAAAAACGACATATCCCCACACCTTTTCCTTTAGTGAAAAGAAGGTGTGCATTAACTCTAGTGATGCTGCCATACCACCCCTCACCACAAAAGTTGCACTTCCACCTCCTTGTGCCACCAGATGGTGCCCCTTGCGGTTGCCTGCTTAGATCTTTTGTTGCAAATTGTTTGAGAGGGGAATTGGGATCAAAAGGACCCCTAGCATACTTTGCCAATAATGCAGAAGGGAAATTTAAAGTACTTGCTTCACTTGCCATGGAACTAGTTTGGACTTCATGCTCAACCCCATGGTCATCCCCCTTAGCCTTAGGGTCATTCAGGATCAACATCACTATGTGAATGAACCTCATCCTCACTCATGTTGATGTCATGAGAGCTCATCGTGACATTGCAATAAACAAATAAATTCTATAAGTGCCTAGTTTCAGCCTAGTTTAACAAATTTGAAAATAAAATTTTAAAATTTCATGATGAATCTTGATGGAAAGATGAAAAAAAGAACAATGAGCCTTGAAATGAAAATTAAAAGTATGAATATGCATTTGCAGCCATGTATATGAAATTATGATTAATTTTTTAATCATAATTTCATAGACATGTGGCTGCAAATGCATATTCATGTTTTGATTTTCATTTCAATGCCCATTTCAAACATCAAACTACATTTTCAAAATGAATGTAAAAACTTGGAAAAACAAAACAATTTTTTTTTTGAAAAAACTAAGAAAAACAGTCATAAAACCCTACCTTGTGCTTGAAAAATCCTTCAAAATTGGTGTAGAATGCTTCTCCTCTTCTTCTTCTTTCTCCTTCTCACCCCTCTTGCACTTGCAGTGCCTCAAACTCACTCTTTCACTCACTCTTCTCACTGGTTTTCCTCTTCTTCACCTAGCTGCTCAAAACATCAAATGCATATGTGAGTAAAAAAATGAGCAATTAGAGACTTCTATTTCATTTAGAGGCTTTGAGATGGGTCCCACAAGCCTTTAGGGTTCGACCCCAGGCACAAAGGCCAATAAAAAATAAATAAATTTTTAAAAAAATGACTTTTATTAACGTCCCAGCGTGGGAGACGTCTAGGCGTCTCCGAGACGCCTAGGCGTCTCCCCTAGACGTCTCCCGTGTCCCCAAGACGTTTCTCATGTCTGGCGGCGGTGGAGGGACGGCGGAGGGACGTCCCCTTGGCGTCTCCAAGTCCCCGAAACGTTCGGGACGGGGGGACGGCGAAAAAAGGGGGGGGGACACGTCCCCATGGAACACTGGTATACTTCCCTTGACTCAGAATGATCTCATCTGGCTTCTGCCATACTTCTAAAGCAAGAAAGTAGTGTATGTAACCAAGATCCTTCATTTCAAATTCAAAAGCTAACTCCTTCTTGCATTTGAATAATGAGGTGATCTTCTCCAGTAAGAAATAGATCAACATAAAGAACCAAGATCAACTAGATTACCATCTTCTTCAGGTTAAGTAGGCTCCCTCTGAAATCTTCAAGTACTTGCATCAACCTTCTAACCTCTTCATCCAAGATTGCCTGCAACACTTGCCTTAGATAAATGTTTTCCAGCACACACCTCTTGTATTGTAGAGAGTTTAGGATTGTCCTCATCGACCTCATCCCAGATCGCTCTATTCTGAGTAGGTTTGCAGAGCTACCAATGACAAATGTAGATGACAGTCTTGAGCAATTCTGATCTCAGCAGCTCAAGGGATCCTCTAAGGATTTAGCACCTAGCCTTGCAATACAGTAATCTTCACTTCTTCTCAGTGAGTTACATAACTCCCTCTTGATTCCTGCTTCAGAGATTGCAAAGAAGACTTCTGGAAGTGAACTCCCTCTAGTCGCCAACTCAGTCCCATGGCTGCAAGTTGTGACTTCACACTTGATCATTTCTTTGGTCGGCATGACTTCCTCATAAGATGCCTCAAGCTTTTCATCACTAAGCAATCTCTCATCACCTTCTTGGTCTTAGATCTGTCTTGGAAGCATTTTAGAGAGAGATTACTAACCATTTATAATTATCCAAAGAAATATCAAGGCTAGAATTATACAAAGTTTACTATCTAAGGTTATAGCATGAATACATAAGAATTTATGAACAATATTAAAACATGAATAAATAAATCAACCTAAAGAGAAATATATCAAAAGATCAGAATGAAGGGATAAAGAAACTTATCTTTAATGAATTTTGATATAACTCTTTCTTCCATCTTTTACTCCTCTCGAGAGTGCCAAACTCAGCACAACAAAAAAAATAGTCTGCACAACTACAAATTTCTAGAATACATTATGCAGTTAGCATGTAGAACCAACTCTCTCCAAGAGTTCAAGGCTCTATCATAGTTCATGCATTAGAGAATAATATCGATGTGACCAATTAATCACTATTGAAATTGCAATTCTCTTTTTTTATTTCAGAGTCACACTTGGAAATCTTCACAACCAGCATGAAATAACTTGCAATAAATGAAATCTTCAAAGGATCTTAAGCTAGAGAACACAATTCAAGAGAAACCACTATCTCTCTTTACTAATTACAAGATCCAAATAAATGATACAACTCAGAAAACAAAGAATACTTATCTCTTTAAATATTCCGATGAATGCAATTACTGGATACAATATAGAACGCTGCTCTTGTGCTCAGATCAGTACACCATCTTCACAGCGTGAACACAGGCCCATGACTTAGAATAAAAATTCCCTAGAATCCTTTTGAGGAGAGATCTCATCCATATCCGCAAATGAAGCATGTTGATTAGGCCTGGATGGGCAATCCTTTGCATAGTGACCAAACTTGTCACATCGAAAGCATTGAACGCAAGATAGATCCTTCTTCTTCTTGAATGCAGGAGCACCATTTGACCCTTTATCTCTATTCCTCTTGAAGTATCCTTTCTTTCCTCCTTTTCCTTTCTTCTTCGAGGATTGAGTGGAAAGAACATGAATGTCTTCATTTGTAGAGCTTCGACCAATACCTCTCGCAACCAACCTAGACTCTTCTTGAATACAGTCCGCCCTCAAACGATCAATTTTGGGAAGTTTTGATCTCGCGTTGATTCTTTGAATGTAAGACTCCTAAGATGAAGGAAAACCATTAAGAGCCAACATGGTCAAATCCTTGACATCAACAATATGACCAATGGTAGAGAGCTGATCTCTCAATTTGGAAATCTTCATGAAGTAAGCGATGATAGATTCTCCTTCCGTCATCTTAACATGATGAAGTTGTTGCTTTAATGCAAGTGCACGGCTTGTGTTGTTGATCTCATACATCTCCTCCAGAGACTTAAACATCTCCCTTGCTGTCTTCATCTTAGAGATGATGGGAACAATATGATCCTTCACGGAATCAACTAACATCTTCTTTGCCTTAGTATCTTTCTTCTTCCATTGAACCTTCTCTTCCTCATTCGTAGGCTCGGGGACTTTGCTCTCCACGAACTCTGCCAATTCATTTTCCTCCAAGGTGAGCATAATTTTGAATCTCCAAGATGTGAAATTAGATGCTCCCTCAAGTCTGTCCTCGATCTTGAGACCGTCCACCATCTTGACGAAGAGATAGAAGTGAACAAAGATGAGAAGAAGAATAAAGAGTATCGCTGTAAGACTAAATCTGATCAAGATCTTCTTCAAACCCGTTTAAGATCAGATTAGAGCACAGAAAATTAATTCAAAAATCAGACACAATAACACAACAGATACCCTGGGAAAACCCTCCACTTGAGGGAGAAAAACCCAGCAACAATTATCTCTCTTATATATATAGGCAATGGCAACAATACACTTTACAATGTGGCCAACCACAAGGCCAATATTCAGCACCAGCAATGGCTGTAATAACTAACAAGTAATCTGCTCTTACTTGACCTTCAATCTGCACTTAAAGAATTCGCAATCTGCTCCTAGTAGAATTCACACTTGTGAAGAAGGAATGAACGAACTTGTTTGATGCTTGATTGAGTGAGAATGAACTTCTATATATACATTTGCTAGAGAGGTCACACCTCTACAAGAACTAGGTCGGCCACCAAAGGAAAAGATAAATACAAATAATAATTATGAATTACAATGAAGGTCGGCCAAGGTAAGAATTACAATGTTGCCTTGAGAAGCGCTCCTCTTCATTAATTATTATTTGATACAAATCGTGCCTCTTCATAAATTCGATTATCATTTAAATAAATGAAGTGCCTCTTCAATAATATCGGTCTTCTATAAATTTGATAGCCGTTTAGGCTCCATCAAATTTATCCATTATTTCGTGGCTGGAGGAATTCTCTCGACGCTGTTATGAACATCAACAAACTTAAAAAAGCCGTACTAACAACAAAAAACAAAAAAAAAACTTATTTTGCTATTTTGTTTATTGTGAAGAAGATTAAGAAGGAGAACAATTGTGAGAAGAAAAGAGAATGGCATTGAGAAGGCAAAAGAGCATCAAAATTACATTATTAACTTAAAAGTCGTAGAATATTGAAAAATGGCATATGGCTTGAAGGTTTGTGTGGCCTCAAAGGCTTTAATTTGGTCTTGGTGGAAAGGGCTCTGCCCCTTGACCCCACCTTTTATTGTGATAGGGAGAGTGAGGGGCATTGGTGTAGGATCCCACAAGGGGCATTGTCCCTCGACTCTACTTACAACTTCATATAGTTAATCAAGAGGAATAGGCTTACCTCTCTATGAATGGAGAAGTTGGTGTTTGTGCATACTGCCTTGTGATTTTAGGATTGATAGAGTCCTATGTATCGTCAGACTCTAACCACACATGTTGGGATGTTGATCCTAATTCCTAAAGATGCCACATAGGTTGATGAGGAAGAGAAACAAAAGGGATCGGTTGGAGTTCCATTGAATGAGGCAGTCCCTTGTAGTGGTAGTGACTTAGACTTTGATTTTGATGCAATGTTAGTAGATGCTGATTAGGGGCAGCAACACATTTTCTAAGTTTTTGTCATTTTGTAGTTGAAACTTGCAGCCTTAGGGAATTTTGTTGTAATTTTTATACAATATATATTCACATTGACAATGAAAGCAATTGAATTTTGTTAATTCATTTCTCAAATTTCATGTGAAATCTCAATTCAACTCTAATGTTATTTATTAAGGTTCTATAATGTATACAAAAAATGCCTTATCAATGTTATCATATTGTTGTACCCAAAATAAATTTTTGGCATTTTGCTTAAATTGAGCTAAATCATGTAAAAATGCCGTCAAAAGTCTATTTTAGGTCAAACCAAACATAAGGTTTTTGTGGGTTTCTGTCAAGGAACATATGTGTAAAATTCTGAAAAATTGAAAATTAGGGTTTCAAACCCCTATTTTTAGGGAAACCCTTGAAAATAGGAGCTTCTCGAAAATGATTGAAAATGATTTTGATAGGATTAATTGACTTCACGATCACACTGGTCAAGTCAGAATCATCAGAAAACATGTTTTACTCTGGTCTATTTTCATTTTTTAGGAACAAAGTTAGGAGCTCCGCAGCCATTAATGGCAGATTGGCTAGTACTAGGTGCTGAAAACTAAGCTTCAAAAGCTTCAACGGTGAAACCATGAAAAAAAAGGCTTAAAAAGATGTTGTTTGATGGAGGAGATTTTCAAAACTGAAAATGCGAAAATTTGGCTAACTCTAGAAAACCATGCCTTGCTACCAAGGAGAAAATGCAGTCAAGGGTCAAAGAGCGCCCCTGCTGAAGAAAGGCGCCCTTTGATCTCAAAGGCCAAATGCAGTCATTAGATCTATCCGAAGCAGTCATCTTCTTCATGCTCTTGTTGGTTATTCAACGCATCGTCAAGCGAGACCATCTGATTCAAAGATCACCGAAAAACGTCAACGAAGTACGGAGATGCTACAAGCAAGAATATGGAAAATGAAAAATCAGTGAGCTTCAAGACAAAAGCGCCCCTGCTGACCAGGGGCGCCCTTCATTTCAAGACACCTGATGGACTTATCAACAACTACTTTATACAAGGCGTTTGTTCAGCTCCCTCTCAGCTTCGCAATCAATCCGACAACACGTTCATAAGACCTGTCAAATAGTCAGAGGCTGAGATCAAGCAGAAAATGCCAAAGGTGCAGACTAAATGAAGAACATGAAGAAATGAACAAGTACCAAGAAAAATCTCCCCTACTAAAGAAAGGCGCCCAGTCTTTTGGGAATGCAGATGCAGTCTATTTGCCCAGTGACCTCCAGGATGACCTCCATTTTGATTGATCTCGACAACGAAACCGTCAGCGAAGGCAACAGACAAATCAATCACCTGATGACAAAGATCAAACTAAGGCAGTTTACAACATAAAAATAACTGGTCAACAAGTCAAAAGCGCCCCTGTTGTCCAGGGGCGCCCTTGGATTTGAAGGACCTAAACAAACCTTCAAGAGCTGAGAAACCAGTCATCCTTTCTAGGACTGAGCTGGTTACCCAACGCACAGTCAAGTAAAGCCATCTGTCTCGTCAGTCAACGGTGACGTCAGATCAAAGCACGGAGGGTCTAAATGGTGAAAACGAAGAATAGTCATGAAAAATTAACTAAGTCAGGGCTAAAAGTGCCCCTACTGAAGAAAGGCACCCTTGAATCTGGAACCTCAAACTTAGGTTTTTGACTTGATGACTCCCATACATACCTCTTGTTGTACCCCAAAATTAAAATTTTTGTTACACTTAGACATTTTGAAGAAATGAGTAAGTCTTGTTAAATTAGTCAAAAAGGTCAAAATTTGGGTGCGCAGGTCTTGCATGAGGGGTTAAAACGCAAAATTTTCAAAATCTGACGATCTGGGTTTGCTAACAGCAGCTAAATCAACAAAACCCAGATCTCAGTTTTTCATCTCTAAAATTTAGGAAAACTGCTATTTTTAGAAATTTTCTAAAATTAGTAACGATTTCTGGGTTTTTCTGGGTTTTCTTGGAAATGGATACTGGCAAAACTTTCTAAAAATAGAAAGTTGGTCCTATGGGGTCCAAACTGATTTTGATTGGCTCAAATTACATCCATATCAGGCTGGTGCAATCAAAATCTCAAAATAGTCAGTTTTGCCCTAGTGGGTCTATTCTGCTTTTTTAGAAGCATATCTGGAGCTTCGAGGTCATCAATGGAGGTCATTCGGCTGCCAGGCATCAGAATCAACACTCAGGCGTTCAACAGAAGATGAAATGATGAACATGCACGGAGAATGAAGAAGAAGATGAAAAATGATGAAAATTTCCTAACACTGGCAAGTTTGGGCGCCCCAAGAAGGAAAAGGCGCCCATCTTTTTAGGGCATCAAATGTCAAAATTAGGGTTTATGCCTCCAGTCAAATTTGCTCAGTTCTCTGCCAGCTCCGTGAAGGATTCAACGGTGCAGTCAATGGATCATTCAGTCATCCAGAATTCGACGCCAAACACGAGGTATTCAAATTGAAGTCAGAATGGAAAGAAGTGAAATTTATCAAAAATTGACTAAGTTTGGATAAAGTGGGCGCCCCTAGTGAAGAAGGGCGCCCAACTTTTTGAGGCACCAAATCCAACAGTTAAGGTTCAAGAATATGCTCGATCTCTTCAGTGCTCAGTCAGCTTTGACGTGCCTGTCTCCGTCAGATCATCTGACTGCTCAATCTTCAGCAAATTCAGATTAAAGATGAATATACAGAATGAAGGTTTCCAAACTGGAAGATGAAAATCAGTAAAAACGGCTAAGTCTGGTAAGAATGGGCGCCCCAGGTGAAGAAGGGTGCCCAAGTTTTTAGAGTATCTAATAGATGAATTTGCAGACGTGTACCTAATGTGATCTCTTCACGATTGATCCAGCTTTCCAACAAGACATCCAGCACGTCGATCGAAGGTCGCAGTTGCCAGGTACAAGAAGCCGAACGGAGGGTCCGACAAGAGCTGAATTTCAAAGTTCATAAGCAAACAACAGGAAAGTGAAAATTTGACTAAGTATGGATGAAATGGGCGCCCCTGGTGAAGAAGGGCGCCCAAACTTTTGAGGGGTCAAAATCCACTTTTGACAAAATCTCTCCAAGAAGACCCCTCCTGATTCTTCGTCAGCTTCGCAATGAGCACAATCGTCAGTCGATCCGACGCTCAGAGCTCCAGGTTCAACAAGATCATCTGTAGAAGAGGAGTTAATGAAGAAATTGAAGATCATGAAAATGGCTAACACTGTGAAAGTTCGGAGCCCCTGGAGGAAATGGGCTCCTATGAATTTGAAGGTCGAAACGAAGTTTTTTGCCAGAGGCGCCTCCAGAACAATCTCCTCAGAATCAGTTAGGCTACGCGATCAATCATCCAGATTGTTCATCGGATCAATCTGGAAGTCGGAGATCGAGGTCAAACCAGGGGTCAAAATGGAAGAAAAGTTGAAAATTCTCAAAAAAGTGGCCAAATCTGGGGAAAATGGGCGCCCCTAGCCAAGAAGGGCACCCAACTTGTCATAAGTTAGTCAAATTTCCAAAATTTCGAAATTGCAAGTTGAAGTGAATGTCCAAGTTCGATGCATGAGAAGAGTTTAGGGTTTGAAGATTAAAGCAAAAAAATGCAAATCTATTTCAAGCCCTAAATCTATTTAAGACATCTCTTCCTTTCAGTTTTCATCATTTTTGTAGGTGGCTTCCAAAGAAGAAAAGTGGAGCAGCAACTTTGAAGTTTTATTTCAAGATTCAAGAGCTCAAGGTTGCTGATTTTCATAAATAATTTTCAGACCAGCAACATAAGATCTTGCTTTTTCATGCTTTTTCATCCAGAAGATCAAATTTTTGAGGGAAAAGATCAAAGATTTCAATTTTCAGCCTTCTGGGTCTGCTCAACTCATTCTTCTGAAGAATTTTTCAAGAATTTTTCATTAAGTTGCAGCAGTTGCTTTTTATTTGCATGTCAATGAAATCTTCAGGGTTTTCAATTTTTGATCATTTAGGTCCTCTCAAAATAGTCTTCTGAAGAAAACCCATATCACAGCTTTTTCAAGAAAATTTCAAATTCTAGGGTTGGCTGCTTTTTTCACTCAGCCATCAGTTTTTTTCAAATCTAATCAATTGGGTCCATTTCTAATTGTATTCTGAACAAAACCCAAGTGCCAGCTTTTTCGGTGAAAAATTGAAGAAATTAGGGTTTGTTGTTTTTTCAGTCAAAATTCAAGATTTTCAAAAACGGACGATCTGGGTTGTCTTGCAATGAAATTCTGAGCAAAACCCATATCTCAGAAAAATTTCCAAAAAATTTGTCCGTTTGAGGCTAAAACCAGCATTCTAAAAATAGAAAGTTGCTCAAAACTTGTTTGAACATAGGCGAGTTTATAGTCATTCTTCAAGGTTTTCAATATGGAGTACACTCCCCTCGAGTTTAAGACCAAATCAGCACTATGTCAAAACTTCATCATCTCAGCTGAAGAACGAGAGGATGTGATATAAAAAAAAGGATAGGTATCAGAAAAGAGTTGTGCAATACTTTTCTGTTGGAAATCAAGCGAAGTGTCAGAAGCATAAAGTTACAGAGCCGCCAAGTTATCAATTAGTGAGTCATCTTTTCGGGCAGCGATGTTTTTCAAGAATAGAACTCATAAAGCAACTGAAGAAGTGAAAGATTCTCTAAGTTTGATCACAGAAGGCGAGGAGATCTTGGAGAATCAGAATATTGCCTTAGATAGTATCAATACACCTGACCAGGACACAGTTTCTTGCTTTTCAGCGGATATGATTGAGCTTTAAAGCGGCTTTCATCTAGAAGCTTTCTTTCTATTCTTGGAACGATTTTTATCCATTCTTTGAAGAGGAGAAAGAAGATAAAATGTAATAGTTGGCGTTTCCCGCTTTTTATGCTTTCTTAGGTGTTAGATGTTATCTTCTTTCTAGATTTAGTAATAAAGTTTGCTTGCTGAGCAAGCCCTAGATTGTGAAAGCAAGGAGATTTTGGGGTAACCTACTCCTCTGCTTGCCTATAAATAAGAGCCTTTGCTCATTAGTTTTCTTTAACGGTTATTGTCATAGCAAATTGCGAACCTGTATTGCAGCAAGTTGTTATTCAGTTTCAGTTCACTTTGTTGGAACCGTGCTAGTGAGAACAAAACGCTGAGCCTATTGTGCCTTCTATTTGTTACTCAAGTATTGTTCAATTGTGTTGTGATAGCAAATTGTTGAGCCTCTTTAGCCAACAAGGAGTTAGTGTAATTGCTGTTTCTATTGTGTGAAGAGCAAGATTGCAAGCCTCTTTAGCTGCAATTTCTTGTTCCAGGCATGTTAGAAGTGAGCTTGTTCTAGAAATTTGAGTAATAAAATCATGAGCCTCCTTTGCCTTGATATAAAATCTCAGGCTTCCGTTATTTGTGTTCCACTTTTATGATCTTGATTTCAACTTGCATTGAAGTGTGTAGGTGTTTGTTGAAAGATAGTTCATTGAAGTATTTTGTCAGAAAATCTACCATGTCCATTTCTAGTTTCTCTCGCTCTGCTATACTTGAGAAGCCAGAAACGTCTTTAGTTTAAGTTAGTCGTAGTTGAAGTTCTTTAAATCAGAAAATCTCAACTGCGGCGTTTGTGTTTAAAAAAAAACCTTGTGCTCTAAGCTGATCAAAAAGATAGGCAACTTAGTTGTAGTTTACTTTCTTTCAAACACCATCAGCAAGAGGGAGCTTCCCCTCCTAATTTGAAGAGCAGTTTATCTGTGCATAGCTGTCCGTTTCAAATTTGCATTCCAGAGGTGCGAATTTAAACATCAACAGTTTTCTGGCGCCCACCGTGGGGCACGAGGCTTTAAACAACAAAGAAAGCTTAGGCTTTATGTCACGGGTATGACTATCTGGCACTCTATTGCTTGATCCAGCAGAAGCAATGGGTGATAACAACAATAATGCTGGAAGGAACCTAAGACGTCCACCCCCATTACCTTGGGGTAACATCATTGGACCTTTGGCTTTGCAGGAACATCATGGATTGCCTGAGGGGTCGAGGAAGCACTTTCCACGGTTTCACGGCGATGGGACTCAACACCCTGATGATCATCTTTCAGCCTTCTCAATGGCCTGCGCCATCTTGCACGTGGAACATGAAGACATCGCAGTGCGTCTCTTTGTGGAGACTCTTGTTGGAAATGCTGCTGATTGGTTCAATCACCTGGAGCCGGGCATTATCACAAGCTAAGCAACTATGTGCAACGAATTCTTGGCGAGATTCAAGCTTGCTGAAGACAGTCATTGGTTGTTTGCTCAACTTGCAAATTCAAAGATGGAGTACAACGAGCCCATGAGGGAGTTTGTAGCAAGATTTAATCGTCTTGTTACACGACTATCTTTTACGCTTAATCCATCACCGGAGATTTTGATGAGCTGCTTCATAAATGCTCTTCCATCAGAGATAGCCTTCTTCTTGAAGATGGAAAAAGAAACATAATTGACGTATGCACAAAGACACACCATTGAGCTGGAAGATAATATGATCACTTCTGGCATAATGAAGAAGGATTCAATCAGGCCTTTGGTTCAGAGTTCTACAGATCCACTGCTACAGAAGGTAGCCAATGAGATGCTCGCACTACCACCACCACAATATCAACTTCAACAACAGTATCAACCTCAACAACCGTATCAACCGAGGAGAAATGATTTTCAGCCTTATGACAATTACAGGCCGCAGTTGCTAGCACCTCCACCAAGACAAACAGTTGAAGCTGCACCACACGCAGTATTTTGTTCCTTTCATGATACCGATGAACATACTTGTTCTACATGTCCTGAGAACTTAAGAATGAATCAGATTATGGGATATGTTGATGCTGCACCCAGTCCCAGTTTCGTCCCAACACCAAGTTCGAATGTTGTCTTACCACAGACGGACAACTTCAATGGCGACTCCGCAACGGGATATTTTGAACCCGTTATTAAAGAAAAAGAATACCTCCGCCACCGCTCTCTTGCAACAAATCATGGAAGACACTCTTTTCCTATGTTTATAGGTGCTTTGCACTTGCAAGCGTAGAAAGAAGAAGAAGAGAGACTGCAAGCACAAAAAGAAGAGAGGTGGAGAGCTAGAGAACAAGAGAATGCTAAAGTGATTGCTCAAGACCCATCTCCAGCCAAGTTTGACATTGTAGATGCCTTGATGAAGAACACAATGCAGATTTCACAGTTGGAATATCTTCGTGATCATCCTGAGCAACTGGACAAAATAATACATGCGAAGAAAGAAGCTTCAATTCAGCCGACTTTGCTCGAGTCATCTATTGCAGTGAAAGAAAAGCCCAAACCTTTCTTTATATCTCTGTGTATAGGAGGATTTAAGTTGAGCAATTGTATCATTGATTCAGGAGCCTCAGACAACATAATGCCTCTACAAGTGATGAAAGCATTGGGACTCTCGTGCACAGAAACTCAGAACAAGTGCTATTCGCTTCAGTCTGAGTCAGTACTGTTGGTCGGACAAATGGAGAACACTCAAGTAAGGTTGGCGGCATGTCCAGAGAAAAGAATTGTGATGAATATCCTAGTGGCTGACATTCCACCCAGCTACGGGATGTTGTTGAGCTGAAGCTTCTGCAGAGATCTTGGTGGTGCAATGCAGTTAGATTGGTCGTCTGCAATCATTCCTGTGGAGGAAGGTAGAATCAAGATAGAACCTGAACCCAAATCCCAGTTCATGGTGGTAAAAATCCCAAACCCCCCACCCCAAATTCTGTATCAAGGAACGGGTCTTGGTAATTATGTGACACTGTCAGAGTTAGAAAATGAAGACCAGAACATTCCTTGTCCAGAAAAGAGACCGATAGAGGATGCAAATTTATGGACAATACAGTTCGATGGGGGTGGTTCTAATACAAAATCAGGAGCAGGGGAAGTGATCATCTCCCCTAAAGAACAATTGTACCCATTGTCATATGGCTTGCAATTGGAGTTTACTAAAGCTGAAAAAGAGGCGCTTTTGTTAGGCCTCAAAAATGCCAAAGACATGGGAATTGAACTCCTATGTGTTAAAGGGGATGTGGAGCTGATCGATGATCTAATCAAAGGATATTTTCAGGTCAAAAAAGATCATCTACAGCATTATAGAAATTGGGTGTGGAACGCAATCGATTGGTTTGAAGAGTTCGACAATAGAGACATCCCAAAGATCGATGGTAGAGACATTCCGAAAATTGACAACAGAGACATCCCGAAGATGAACGACAACAAAGTTGGTGACTTAGTGGTACCTGCTTCCTTCCTTGCGCCATATTCCGATTTTTGTCAAGGTGCCTCTGGCTGGACGTATGAAGGTATGAGAATCATCATCCCAGAAGATTTGTCTCCTGTGATACCCAAGAGAAGAGAAGTAAAGCCTTTTAGGCAAAAACGACATCCTTCAAAGGTGGAGTAGATTTTATGTGTATTTTTCCTTTATGTTTTCGTGATATGTTTCCCCTTTTCATGATGAGATCATTATGTTGTGTTTCCCCTTCTCGTAACAGTCTTGTCGTGTTTTAGGTGATTAGGAAGTCTTGTCATAGGTGACTTAAGGAAAGTCTTGCAAATAGGTGATTAGGAAATGATGCTGACTCTGATACCCAATGGACAAGGCACTGGTCTATACTTAAAACTCCAGATATTCTATGGTTCTCCTATGTCGTAAGTATCCGCCATGGTCCCCAAACAGAGCCAATGTTGTACCCCAAAATTAAAATTTTTGTTACACTTAGACATTTTGAAGAAATGAGTAAAAGTCTTGTTAAATTAGTCAAAAAGGTCAAAATTTGGGTGTGCAGGTCTTGCATGAGGGGTTAAAACGCAAAATTTTCAAAATCTGACGATCTGGGTCTGCTAACAGCTACTAAATCAACAAAACCCAGATCTCAGTTTTTCATCCCTAAAATTTAGGAAAATTGCTATTTTTAGAAATTTTCTAAAATTAGTAACGCTTTCTGGGTTTTCTTGGAAATGGATACTGGCAAAACTTTCTAAAAATAGAAAGTTGGTCCTACGGGGTCCAAACTGATTTTGATTGGCTCAAATTACGTCCATATCAAGCTGGTGCAATTAGAATCTCAAAATAGTCAGTTTTGCCCTAGTGGGTCTATTCTGCTTTTTCAGAAGCATATCTGGAGCTCTGAGGTCATCAATGGACGTCATTCGGCTGCCAGGCGTCAGAATCAACACTCAGGCGTTCAACAGAAGATGAAATGATGAACATGCACGGAGAATGAAGAAGATGAAAAATGATGAAATTTTCCCAACACTGGCAAGTTTGGGCGCCCCAAGAAGGAAAAGGCGCCCATCTTTTTAGGGCATCAAATGTCAAAATTAGGGTTTATGCCTCCAGTCAAATTTGCTCAGTTCTCTGCCAGCTTCGTGAAGGATTCAACGGTGCAGTCAATGGATCGTTCAGTCATCCAGAATTCGACACCAAACACGAGGTATTCAAACTGAAGTCAGAATGGAAAGAAGTGAAATTTATCAAAAATTGACTAAGTCTGGATAAAGTGGGCGCCCCTAGTGAAGAAGGGCGCCCAACTTTTTGAGGCACCAAATCCAACAGTTAAGGTTCAAGAATATGCTCGATCTCTTCAGTGCTCAGTCAGCTTTGACGTGCCTGTCTCCGTCAAATCATCCGACTACTCAATCTTCAGCAAATTCAGATTAAAGATGAATATACAGAATGAAGGTTTCCAAACTGGAAGATGAAAATCAGTAAAAACGACAAAGTCTGGTAAGAATGGGCACCCCAGGTGAAGAAGGGCGCCCAAGTTTTCAGGGTATCTAATAGATGAATTTGCAGACGTGTACCTAACGTGATCTCTTCACGATTGATCCAGCTTTCCAACGAGACATCCAGCACGTCGATCGGAGGTCACAGTCGCTAGGTACAAGAAGCCGAACGGAGGGTCCGACAAGAGTTGAATTTCAAAGTTCAGAAGCAAACAACAAGAAAGTGAAAATTTGACTAAGTATGGATGAAATGGGCGCCCCTGGTGAAGAAGGGCGCCCAAACTTTTGAGGGGTCAAAATCCACTTTTGACAAAATCTCTCCTAGAAGACCCTTCCTGATTCTTCGTCAGCTTCGCAATGAGCACAATCGTCAGTCAATTCGACGCCCGGAGCTTCAGGTTCAACGAGATCATCTGTAGAAGAGGAGTTAATGAAGAAATTGAAGATCATGAAAATGGCTAACACTGTGAAAGTTCGGAGCCCCTGGAGGAAATGGGCTCCCATGAATTTGAAGGTCGAAACAAAGTTTTTTGCCAGAGGCGCCTCCAGAACAATCTCCTCAGAATCAGTCAGGCTATGCGATCAATCATCCAGATCATTCATCGGATCAATCTGGAAGCCGGAGATCGAGGTCAAACCAGGGGTCAAAATGGAAGAAAAGTTGAAAATTCTCAAAAAAGTGCAACTCTGGAGAAAATGGGCGCCCCTAGCCAAGAAGGGCGCCCAACTTGTCATAAGTTAGTCAATTTTCCAAATTTCAAAATTGCAAGTTGAAGTGAATGTCCAAGTTCGATGCATGAGAAGAGTTTAGGGTTTGAAGATTAAAGCAAAAGAAAGCAAATCTATTTCAAGCCCTAAATCTATTTAAGACATCTCTTCCTTTCAGTTTTCATCATTTTTGCAGGTGGCTTCCAAAGAAGAAAAGTGGAGCAACAACTTTGAAGTTTTATTTCAAGATTCAAGAGCTCAAGGTTGCTGATTTTCATAAATAATTTTCAGACTAGCAACATAAGATCTTGCTTTTTCATGCTTTTTCATCCAGAAGATCAAATTTTTGAGGGAGAAGATCAAAGATTTCAATTTTCAGCCTTCTGGGTCTGCTCAACTCGTTCTTATGAAGAATTTTTCAAGAAATTTTCATTAAGTTGCAGCAGCTGCTTTTTATTTGCATGTCAGTGAAATCTTCAGGGTTTTCAATTTTTGATCATCTGGGTCCTCTCAAAACAGTCTTCTGAAGAAAACCCATATCACAACTTTTTCAAGAAAATTTCAAATTCTAGGGTTGGCTGCTTTTTCAATCAGCCATTAGTGTTTTTCAAATCTAATCAACTGGGTCCATTTCTAATTGTATTCTGAACAAAACCCAGGTGCCAACTTTTTCGGTGAAAAATTGAAGAAATTAGGGTTTGCTGCTTTTTCAGTCAAAATTCAAGATTTTCAAAACGGATGATCTGGATTGTCTTGCAATGAAATTCTGAGCAAAACCCATATCTCAGCAAAATTTCCAAAAATTTGTCCGTTTGAGGCTGAGAAACCAGCATTCTAAAAATAGAAAGTTGCTCAAAACTTGTCTGAACATAGGCGAGTTTACAGTCATTCTTCAAGGTTTTCAATATGGAGTACACTCCCCTCGAGTTTAAGACCAAATCAGCACTATGTCAAAACTTCATCATCTCAGCTGAAGAACGAGAGAAGATGTGATATGAAAAAAAGGAAAGGTATCAGAAAAGAGTTGTGCAATACTTTTCTGTTGGAAATCAAGCGAAGTGTTAGAAGCATAAAGTTGCAGAGCCACCAGGTTATCAATTAGTGAGTCATCTTTTCGGGCAGCGATGTTTTTCAAGAATAGAACTCATAAAGCAACTGAAGAAGTGAAAGATTCTCTAAGTTTGATCACAGAAGGCGAGGAGATCTTGGAGAATCAGAATATTGCTTTAGATAGTATCAATACACCTGACCAGGACACAGTTTCTTGCTTTTCAGCGGATATGATTGAGCTTTAAAGCGGCTTTCATCTAGAAGCTTTCTTTCTATTCTTGGAACGATTTTTATCCATTCTTTGAAGAGGAGAAAGAAGATAAAATGTAATAGTTGGCGTTTCCCGCTTTTTATGCTTTCTTAGGTGTTAGATGTTATCTTCTTTCTAGATTTAGTAATAAAGTTTGCTTGCTGAGCAAGCCCTAGATTGTGAAAGCAAGGAGATTTTAGGGTTCTCTACTCCTCTGCTTGCCTATAAATAAGAGCCTTTGCACATTAGTTTTCTTTAACGGTTATTGTCATAGCAAATTGCGAGCCTGTATTGCAGCAAGTTGTTATTCAGTTTCAGTTCACTTTGTTGGAACCATGCTAGTGAGAACAAAACGTTGAGCCTATTGTGCCTTCTATTTGTTACTCAAGTATTGTTCAATTGTGTTGTGATAGCAAATTGTTGAGCTCTTTAGCCAACAAGGAGTTAGTGTAATTGCTGTTTCTATTGTGTGAAGAGCAAGATTGCAAGCCTCTTTAGCTGCAATTTCTTGTTCCAGGCATGTTAGAAGTGAGCTTGTTCTAGAAATTTGAGTAATAAAATCACGAGCCTCCTTTGCCTTGATATAAAATCTCAGGCTTCCGTTAATTGTGTTCCACTTTTATGATCTTGATTTCAACTTGCATTGAAGTGTGTAGGTGTTTGTTGAAAGATAGTTCATTGAAGTATTTTGTCAGAAAATCTACCTTGTTCATTTCTAGTTTCTCTCGCTCTGCTATTACTTGAGAAGCCAGAAACGTCTTTAGTTTAAGTTAGTCGTAGTTGAAGTCTTTAAATTAGAAAATCTCAACTGCGGCGTTTGTGTTTAAAAAAAGCCTTGTGCTCTAAGCTGATCAAAAAGATAGGCAACTCAGTTTTAGTTTACTTTCTTTCAAACACTATCAGCAAGAGGGAGCTTCCCCTCCTAATTTGAAGAGCAGTTTATCTGTGCATAGCTGTCCGTTGCAAATTCGCATTCCAGAGGTGCGAATTTAAACGCCAACACCTCTTCAGGATGGTTCCATCTCAACAACAGATCCGTCAGCAACTGCTAAGGATTGAATGAACAACCAGGAGCAAGGATCAAACAGAGGCACTTCAACTTGAAAAATGATGAAAAAAGTGTTCAACACTCGAGGACGCCTAAACGGCATAGTTCCACGGGGACGCGTCCCCCCCTGAAATACAGCCGTCCCCAAAGTCTCCCCGTTTTCGAGACGCGGAGACTTCAGGGAAACGTCCGCTGCCGTCCCCCGCCGCCCCCCGGCCGTCCCCCCGTTTCGCCACTGCATTTCTTTGAGGCATTTTGTCAAATAGTTCACATGCCTTATCTATGCTTCCACATTTTGCATACATGTCTAATAGGGCAATTGCAACTACAACATCTGACAAAATTCCTCTATCCTTTATGTTTTGATGGATGTCCATACCCTATTCCAAAGCTCCCATTTTGACACAGGCAAGGAGGATGCTAGCAAAGGTTGTATTTCAGCGCAATATGTTTATTAAACTCTAAACTTATTAAGTTATTCCTTAGGCTTCTACAGTTATACATTTTTTTATATCTAATTTTTTAAGTACTATATGTATTTCAGCTCACTGCTCCCTCGCCGCCCCCCTGCCGCCGTCCCCCTGCCGTCCCCCTGCCGCCCCCAAACTTAGACCTCCCACCTCCCCATCCCCGAAACGCGTCCCCTGCCATACCCCCGTCCCCGTCCCCGAAACCCCGTGGAACTATGCTAAACGGTCAAAGATGAATTTGTTGACTTGAGTTAAGATATTTTGGAGGCAAAAGTGGCCAAATCAGGAGAGTTACCATGCTTTCCAAAAGTCTCAAATTTTCATCATTGTTGTATTCAATAATTTGTTTTCAATCTACACGTCGAAAAGGCCTTGGTGCGTCCTTAGGAATTTAGAAAGTTAGATTATCGTCCCTTTGTTGTTTCTTGTGGTTTACTTTTCAGCCTACACCTCAGAAAGGTCTTGGTACCTCCTTGGGAATCCTGGGATATAAAGTACCGTCTGGATTACTTGTGTGGGTTTTATTTCAATACGGATCTAGGAGTTCAGAGCCTTCGGATGCATCCTGGGAGACTAATTCATCCAAGTGCTCGAACCATCCATTCCCGCTCCTATGCCTTCATGCTCTGTTAATCTTGAGGAGATAGGATAGATTAAATGCTAGTTTAGTCGTAGTTAAGATCTGCCGAAACCAGAGAAAAACTTAACTACGGCGCATTGTGTTTATGCACCCTTGTGTCCTACCGTTGAGTAAAAAAGACAGGATAGTAGTTTACTTTATTCCTTTTTTACGCAAAAATCAGCAACAGGAGGGATCTTCGTCTCCCAATTTGAAGAAGCAAACAATACAAACTTGCAATAGCTGACCGTTTCCAATAAGCACTCCAGAGGTGCTAATTGAAACACCAACACATATGAATATTTGAAATTTCTTATATTTTTAAATTTTTCCTACTTTTCAATAGTCATCTCTTAGAGTCCCCTAGTAAATGGCTTCCCAAAAAGTTCATCCTCAAGATGCATTCCCTCATCCTTTGTGTCCTCATCCCCAAAACTTGATGGAACATAGGTTTTTTCCTCATAAGAAATCATGATTTCTGCAAAAAATCCGTCCAAATGAGTTTTGCATGAAAAATATCCAAAAGGCCACACCCCACTTGCTTTTTTCCCCTTTTTTAATTTATTTGAATTTGCTTTATTTCCCCAATGTGGCATCTAGGTTTAGGGAATACTTTATTAAATTTAAAATGACATCTTATGTCTCCCAAAAGTATCCCTTCAATATTTTAAATAACGCTAAGTTAAATATTTTAACTTTATAACTTTAGCGTTAAATAAAATAACTCCAAAAAGTAATATATTTTACTTTTAAAACATTTCCGGCATTGAAAGTCACTTTTAAGCATCCCATCATTTAAATCTTTTCGTTCTCTTTCTAACGAGCTATAATATTGAGGTGCCCGATTAAATATTTTAATTAAAATGACAGCCTTACTAAAATTAATTAAATATAGCTCAATATTACACCCAATTAGCGGAAATGGCCGAAAAGCATCGGAATTGAAATATGACTGTGTAGGAGTGATCCTGATGATTAAAGATAATAAATGGACTTGACTGGGTGACTTACTAAAAATAGACGCTCCCTCCAAGAATCTTGGAGCCCAAACCAGAAGCCGGAAATAGCATTTGAAAGTGTCATATGACTCCTTAAAACCATCTAAGCTCACTGGTAACATCAAATTACCCCTTTGAACATGCTGACACAAACCCATAAAGCTAGTGACAACTACACTGCTAAAGAACCTGAAAATGGGGACATTACAGACCCGGTAACATAGATAAAAAATTGCAGATGCAGAGATGCAAATGTGGTCCTTGTTTGTATGCTGGAGTTTCCTGGCAACTTTGGTATTTTACCACCATTTTTATAGTATTATATTTTCATGCAGCTTTACCTCTTTCATGCCCTTCAACATTTCTTTCCTTAACCTTGTTGTTTGGTGTTTCTTTTGAGCCTGGTTCTGTTATCATTAGAGCTTTTAGCTCCCTATCATTAAGTACATTTTTTTGTTGGAGTTAAGTTGATAGTATATGTAAATATTCTATTCAGGAGAGTGTTTGTCAGAGCTCAAATTCAGTACTTGTGCTTGAAATATTGCATTATTATTATGAGGCATTTCAATATTATGCCATGATTTATAAGCTGTTTAATAAATATGTGCCTAGATTGCATTAATGAGCTTTTAGTACTCAGTAATTGAATAAATCTCCTATGAAACTGAGTTTTCTTATGCATGTTTTACTTATCCTTTTATAAACTTTTTTCACAAGTCTTGGTTTTGGGTTTAGCTCAGTATTTTCCTACTTGTCTTCTATTAAATGTTTCAATTATGATTTCTTTACAATAACAATGTTTTTAGTTTTTACTAACATGAAATCTCACCTACTACATTGCAGCGTCTTAGTGGTTCTGGATATGTCTTCTCCGCATCTCAGCCACCTTATACGGCGACTGCTGCTATAGCAGCAATTGATGTTCTTGAAGAAAGTCCTGATCTTCTTGTCAGATTGCAGAAAAATGTTAAAATTTTACGAGAAGGTTTGTTCTTGCCTCCTTTCTCCACAAGGTTTGATCAAAATTGTCATTTGTGCTGTCATCAATTTTCTTAGTGCATAGCATGTGGTATCAATTGCATCCTCACCCACTTTCTTTACAAGTATGAGAAGAAAGAAATTGAAGACTGATCTTGATATATGCTCTTCAAGTTCATATTTGCTTTGTCTTTCTTCCAAATGTTTAGTGGCTTCCGCTTGTCTGATTCCTCATTGCTTTCTTTATATTCATTTTCTGTTATTATGCTTCTGTTTTCAAATTTATATTACCACATCAATACATGCTGCTTTTAAATTCTTTCTGGAGGCTTTTGTATTAACTTTTACAGGTTATAGAAGTATATACACTCTAGAGACTAATGTCTTATTTTCTTTTCATTTCCTTTAGAATCAGTATAATGGACTGTCAAAAAGAGAGCATAATATATAGCTCCCTTCTTACTTGGCTAGTTTGTACTCCTGCAAGAGGTTATTTTTGAGAAATTTTTACTCATTGTCACCAGGGAAAATCTTATGGACTTCCAATCGTCTGTATTATAAAATGCTTCTGTAGTTAACATTATTAGCACACAGAACCATAATCCTACAACTTTTATCTTAGGTCCTTCACCCATTCTCCAGAATCGGTTGGTCAAATGAAAATTAAAAACAGAGCACTATATAGTATCCTTCCTTTTCTCTTCATTAAGTTCATGGTTCTTTTGTGCGCTTCTTGTTTTCAGTTTATTCAAAACCAGTGTATCAAAAATGATTAATGGTCAAAAATAAAACAAAATTTCAACAGAAACTTTTTAAAAATCTATGCAGTCCAGATGCAAAGAAAAATTGAAGAGCTTTAATCCATTGCTTTTAGAAAGAAAGATATCCTAAGACCAAGGAGGTCAATAGGATTTGATATTGCAGTGAATTAGAATAGAAAGGACTCAACCTGTACATCATCTAAAGAAACAAATGGCTACAAGTTAAAAGCATAACCACAAAAGGTTCTAACTAGAACCTGTGATCCCAAAATGGGTAAATCCTTAAGAACTTGGAAAAGAGAAGCTTATATGCACAAATTAACAATGTATAATGAAGACCTGTCATGGTGTCACCTATGTTCCACAAAGTCTTGGGATAGGGTGTAATGTCTCCATTTTAGCTATACGCCCTTCGGTGACTGATAGCCTATTTCCAGAAGCCCGTAGGCTCATCAGAGGTTAAATTAGGGTTTCCTATTTTATAGGGGCTCTGAAGCTTTTTTGATGGCTTGCATGTTAGAGTTTCTGATGCATGTCTGGTGGAGTTTTTTGGGTTTTCAGAGAGCTTCGCAATGGTATGTTTTGCAAAGGCATTGGGCATCATTTTAGAATTTACTATTTTTAGTACTATTTTTGGCAGTGCCATCTTGGGCAATAGCATCAACAGTCAAATTAGTTTCCATTTCGGGTAGTGCAGTTGTCCCCATTTTAGCTATACGCCCTTCAATGACTGATAGCCTATTTCCAGAAGCCCGTAGGCTCATCAGAGGTTAAATTAGGGTTTCCTATTTTATAGGGGCTCTGAAGCTTTTTTGATGGCTTGCATGTTAGAGTTTCTGATGCATGTCTGGTGGAGTTTTTTGGGTTTTCAGAGAGCTTCGCAGTGGTATGTTTTGCAAAGGCATTGGGCATCTTTTCAGAATTTACTATTTTTAGTAAGTTCTATTTTTGGTAGTGCCATCTTGGGCGATAGCATCAACAGTCAAATTAGTTTCCATTTCGGGCAGTGCAGTTTCGAGCATATTTGGCTTTCAGCATTTTGAGGCTCATTTTGGGTAAAATGATTTATTCTAAGTCATTAATGTTTTAATTTCTTATTGGCCCCCTTGGCCTAATATTAATGACTTTAAGTTGTTTTAAAAGGTGGCCTTTGAGGTTGGACGCCTCATTGAGAAATTATTTAAATATTTCTAAAGTAAATATTTCTCCTCAAGTCTTGGATGCCTAGAAAGGTGAATATAATGTTTTAAAGATTAAAATATTTCAAAAGTGAAATGGGCATCTCTTTTGGAGGGAAAAAAGATGGAAGCTGAAGAGCCAATAGTCATCTTCAATTCTATAAAAGCAAGCCATTGCTCATTCATTTATCATCTTTGGAAAAATATAACAAAATGCTGTTGGATTGAATTCAGAACCCGGCTAAGGGGAAGCTTAGTAATTTGACTCCATTCTTCGGGCCTGAAACTATGGTTCCCTAGATGGTGGATTGAGAGTGTGCTTCATCCAGAAGTGCACATTGAGCTTCAAAGTTGAAGATTTTTTAGTTTTTGATAATAATTTTCAGAATTGTGTTTGCTGGTCATATCAAGGCTAAAGAGGTTTTCATTAACAGCTTTTTGTATGATTGTTATGTGCTTCTGGGTATTGAAGATATGGATTCCTAGCACATGGGCGCCCCTTCCCATAGAAGATCAGAATTTGTTTCAAAGTATTTATTTTTATCTTGCCAAAATCGCACCAGCAAGGAGGCTGTACCATTTCAAGAGGTATTGGACTTCGTGCAAAAATAAATGGCTGAGTTTTGATGCAATTTCAATGTAGCAATTTGGGCGCCAACTTTCACAAGAGCTTCAACAATTTATTTCATTCAATTTGGAGGTATATTGAAGAAGTTATAAGCATTTTATTAGTTTACAGTTGCTGGTTGAACAATTTCAATTTGCTGGTTTTTAAAATCAGATTGTTATAAGTTCAGTTTTTGGCTTCAATTTCAGTCTTTAAGAGGTTTAGAACTTGAAAGAATCATCCTTTATATATTTGCAATCATTTTATCATTGTAACACTCGTAATTTGCAGTTTTTCTTTAATTGTAAGGTTGTGAATTAGTAGTACTAATCCAACCATTTTGTTACTGCATTTACTTGTGATTAATTGATGCAAATATTATAACCCCTGGATGGTTTACCGCCAGTGTGGAGTAATCTGATTTGTAATTTCATTTACCACCCACCGTTAAGTGGAGAATTCCCACTCTCAAGTGGATGCCCGCTGCAGCGGATGAATTAGTTGAATTGTTTGTAGTATTCCCCCCACTGTTTAAGTGGTTGAGCGGAAATCTTTATGGTTGGTTCACCGCCTAAGTTCTTTCAGTTTTGTAATACTTACTCCGCCATATGTTAGCACCTCGCCTTCAAAGGGATCTTGTGTGCACATTCTTGGCGTTGAGTTTTATCATTTACTTCCAGCTTTGTATTTCAAGTTTAGATTATTGCTAATGATCCCATCACCATAAGCTATCACCTCCCCTTCAATAGGATCTTGGTGAACTTTCTTGGTGAAGGTTACTTTCAAGTTGAATATCTTTTGGGATCTAACGCTAACATTCGGCGTAGTGCTGGTTTGTGTTGTGGAAACATCAAGAATTCAAAGGAAAAAATTAAGGGGTATATTTCATAGGGGAATGATGGGGATGGGTCTTAGGGATGGGGGGACCAAGTGTTAATGATATAGCAGCTTCAGTCGTTCCTTCCAGCTCAACCCTATTGAGGAAACATAAATTAAATGATAGCCATTGGCTATTTAATTTATATTCGTTGTTTTTGTATTATCTTCATTATGGCCGACATGAGAAGATACGAATTCATCTTGATAGTCAAATCTTTTATTAGAAGACATTTAATATTTGAGGCCGACTTCCATTCAATGAAGAGGTGCGAAGCTTATCATGGAGCCGACTTCATTCTTCTTGGGATACGATTTTAAAGGTGGCCGACCTCTTGTGAAGAGGTGTGAATATCCATTCAGGCCGACATATGTTATGAAGAGACATCATTAACTACCTTATCAAAGAGCCACAAACAAATAAAGAGATACAGTTTATTTGTTGAGGCCGACTTCCATTTATGAAGAGATGCGATCTCTTAGAGGCCGACATGAAGGATTTGAAGAGATGTGTCTCTCCCATTCATTTGTATATATACACTTTGCTTCGTCCATTGTAATCATCTAACATCAGTTCGATTATTCACATAAGTTCAATTTCATCAGGTGCGAATATATTAATCAGTGCGAATACAAGATACAGTGCGAACATATGCAGAACGGAGATCATACAGATTGAAGATCATCCAGTGTGAAGTCTCATGCCAGGGCGAATTCCTTCATGTGTGATATATCTCCTAGTGCGAATTATTTGTTAGCAGATTGCAGATCATCAAAGTTCAGAAGTTGCGAATATTGTTAAGAGCGAATAAGTTCGAAGTATGTTAAATGCGAATCTCCTTCAAGTGCTGAGTTCGAAGGTTATTTAATGCTGAGTGGCGAATATTCTTGAAAGACAGAATTACTGTCTAAAGCAAGGTCTGAATTACACTGTCTGAAAGTGAGGTCTGTATCTGCTCTTTGTATCTGGTAAAGGTACTGATCTCTGGCCCTGTGTTCGGCCTCATTGTAAAAAGATTTGTAGCCATTGTTCTTTTAATATAAGAGAGATCTTTGTTGCTGGGTTTTTCTCCCTCAAGAGGAGGGTTTTCCCAGGGTATCTGCTGTGTTATTTTGTCTGATTTTTAAATTATTTTTTGTGCATTTAATCTGTTCACTTAAATTTAACACCAAGGTCCTAGATTTGAGGACGGTGGGGAATAGTGGTGCAAATAAAATAGTACTTAAAAAAATAGTTATAAAAAATATACAAGAAATAACATATGAAACTTTGAAATACTTGAACATATTTGATATTGCGGTGAATGAACAATGAAATATCTATATATTTATATTATATTGAAAATAATGATTACATTCAAAAATTAATTGACCAATGGCCCAATGCCTCAAATCATTGCTTATCCCCAAAGTCCACGCCGAACTCCTTATCACTTGAATTACTAGACTCCTCGAGCCCAAGATCCTCCAAAGCAATACGAAACAGCCCTGTCTATGCTACATCTTCATCAACTTGTTCTTGCTCTTTTGGATCTACATTCCATTAGACTGTTGACTCTCCTTGTACATAAGCGTGTTGTGGTCAATGAGATGCAAGACACATTGTACAACTACAAGCTTCTCCGCCCTCTAGAAGTAAGTCTGTTCCTCTTAATAGAGTGGATGGAACTAAAAGTAGACTTGTTCCTCTAAGCAACAAAAGAACTATAAACTTCGGACAGTAGACAAATGGCTAGTGTGGTAGTCAAAGAATTAGGCCCATGCATAGTCCACCATAAAATTGGATTCTCTCATGCCATAGTCTCCCTATCCATCTTGGTCTCTTTTGAATATCCCCTAAGATTGGAAAATTTTGTCCAATCAATACAAATGATGCTGGTTTGTGTAGAATCATACAACTTTTGAACGAATTTTATGAATCATGCCTTCACCTCAACATCCTATATAGGAGTAATTTTTCCCAACCTTTGCACATACCATTATTGGTTCAATGCATAGGCAACAATGTGCAAGGAAGTGTTGAACTTCTCCCGCCGGTGATGAACAATTGGTTAAATGTGCTCATTGTAAAACTCTAATGTGGAGTCTTTCTTTTGTACAATGGCTTTCATTTGGCCAAGCATATTGTCAATGCACTCATACACCTCTCCAAGGCTACTTGCATTTGCATCACCACATCCAATAACTTTGAAGATTGGAATAGTAATGGTAACAATGTATCTTGCATCAACCCAAAAAGTATCCCTCTTCATCACCTCCTTCACCATCCTCCCCTGCTCTGACTTAGAATTGTGCCACCAATGACACTCTACTACCATGACCATTAGTTGCAATGCCTCTTGCAACCTAAGAATCCTCTCCAAGAGAATGAAGTATGATGCATATCTAGTCTCCACAAGTTTTAAAAACTCCTTAGAGAAGGTCCTTAAGAGTGCATGCGTAGTATGATGGTTGTAGATAAACATTTGCGCATCTCTAGTATCATTAATTACCTTTTTGATCCACTTGATTTTGCACATGTCCTTGAGTGCATTATCCATGGCATGCACACAATAAGGAGTCCACCAAATATGCCTATAGGCTACCTCAATCAATTTCCCTACAACTTTGCACACATATGTTGTATCTGTCACTTCTTGCACCAAATTCTTTAGCCCAACCTCCTCAATAGCATCTCTAAGGATTTGGAAGTGAAAATCAACATCCTTGTGGTACCTTGAACAATCAATAGCCCTAAGGAAGTAAGGGCCCTCTGCACATGTGACCATGACGTTGATGAGTGGACAATGCCTCACGTCTATCTACGCATCCATGATTATGCTATTGGTGTGAAAAAGGTACCTTACCTAACTAGTTTCATTTAACAAACTATTCACACCTTATTACTTATGCTTACTTGGGTCATTTACTTTTTGTGTCTCAAGTCATATGATTAAGAAATTTCTCATGGTCTTAGTTTGTTTAGGGTTTGACTCTTGCCTTTATTGCAAGGTCATCTCATTTTCTAACAATATAGTAATTCTTTCATTGCATCTCTCTTGTGGAAAGTATTTGGTCTTGCTGGTTAGATTCTTGCTCCTGTTAGTTATTTCATTTCTTCAGCATATGCTGCATCCACTAGTGACCCAAGTAGCTTTCATTTTTTCCATTAGAATATAAATCTTGAAATAGTTCTTATCCAAGATTGTTGTCCTCAATTTTGTCTCCCTTGGTGGCACATATGATGGTTCTACTCTGATTATTTTTGCCACAACGTCCTTATAAGGAGAGTGAGCCACATGGAATGGAATACCGTTGCCAAAGAAGAATTTTCCAATGGCGTCATTTGCCTCATCTTTGTTCTGCAAATAGAAACATAAATCCTCAAAAAATTGCAAAAATTCTGATTTTTAAAAAATCTCTGGCCAAAACGATTTTTTCCCCGAAAAATCCTGATTTAATCAGCCATGATGTTCAACGATTTTCAAGGGTTTAAATCGCAAAAAAATCACGTAAAAATCGTGAAAAAATAGCCCAACCAACCTGTTGATGTGATTTTTGTGACCGCACCAATCAGCAGAACAAAGTATCTGAAGGCTACTCCATTCTCTCGATCAAAGAATTCCATACGCTAAGATTGCCAGAAAGTTCGTATGTTCAACTCCAAGGTTCCGAAAATGCTATGGAATACCCTTAGTCAGTTCGTTGTGATTTGATGTTTACACGAGGGGACTTACACAATTGTTCAAAAGGTTTGCAGCTGACAACGGGTTAATGATTGGAAGGGGATTTTGTGCGTTGCGAATGATTTGGCGATGAGGTACGTGTTTCCTAAAACTAACCAAAAATGTATTGAAATTAAATGGATGCAGGGTTCTAGAAGATCTAAATTATATACTAAAGGAGGACGTGTAATCAATCTCAACAGACTTCAACTAGACTCTGCTTCGCCTCACGTTGGACAACTCACACAAAGTTGGTGCAATCTTCAAGGGAGTGGCAACGAATGTTCAAGTCACAATTCAACATAAAGACACCATCGAGATGATGCATGCCAAGACATAAATCATAACCGAAGTTAAGCTCGTAAAGTTTTCCAGTTGACCACACAAGGCAAACTTGCCGTCAACAAGCTGCTAGTGGTATGGATTAAAAATGAAGCTGCCTTGATAAATACCACAATCCACGATTAACATCTACTTGCATGAAAATGAAAAATTACTCTATTCTAAGCTACTTGAAGTAGAAGGGATGAAAAAATATCGCTAGCTGCTCATAACAAAGACGAATTCCCCATCAATGAAAGCTTCTTTTTATTATGATAGTTTTCACAACAATCTCTTACAAAGTTCTCAAAGGAAAACTTTCCTTCTCCTCCAAACTATGCTATGCTAAGCTATCTCAACTACACTATCAGTCTCTCTGCTCTAGTCTCTGATCTAATGTCTAGTCTAATGATTTACAAATGAGGGGGGATGCCCCTTTTATAGATAGCCCAGTCCAATGGACGGCTCATATCACAATCAAATGAATGGCCCAGATTAAGCCACATCAGCCCTAACCCTAAAAACTGCCAGAATGGGGAGGTACAATAAATGAATCACAAGATTCCCACTCACTCCCAAAATAGCAAAGGCAATTAATGCCCACAATCAGTCTTCTAGAAGGTCATCATCCAGAAGTGTGTTTCCGTTCTCCTTCTCCTTGGCTGCGAAATCAATGAGTTTGGCGAGCATAGCCTCAACCTCCTGAACTGAGATCGGCGGAATATGATCAAGCTGGAATTCTAACACTGTAACTGCCTGCCCATGTCATGCACAATATTTTCTCCAAGCAACTAAAGCATCCTGAGTATTCTGAATAATACTAGAGAAAGTGGAGGTGTTCTCAAAGTCGTTCTGCACAAAAGTATTCACCTCTAGAAAGAAAGGTGGCAGCCTACTCCTCAAACTATCAACAGTCACCTCATCAAAATTCAGCCTCCTAGCAAAGATAGCCTCTAAGGTGTTCAAGACTCCATCAATAATGTTCATCATAGCCTTCCTGACTCTGACCGAATCCGCCTGTGCTGCATCAAAGAATCCACGTCCTATGACTACTGAAGAGTACCAGCTAGCAAAATCGTACCTATCACCCTCCTGAATCACTCCTCCATCAATCAACATCTGCAAGGGAGTATGCATCAAGGCCTCCAGACGCTGAATAACCTTGCTCTGATAGACATGAGCATCACCCCAGGCCTGATCAATTGCCTCCATCCCTGCCATAATGCCGGAAGCTTGCTGATAAGCATGAGCAAGATCTTCCATAAACTTTTTTGTCTCGGCACGAACACTTGCAACCCATTTATCTGCCTCCTGTGCCATCTTCTTCAAATCCTCCAAGCCACTAATTGATTCTCTAGACAACTCGGCTCGAAGCTCAATCGCCGGAATCTCCTGCCCACAAGGACGAGACAAATGCTGCATGTAGCCAATCAAAGTCTTATGCTCCTTCAATTTCTTGTACTTGCCTTCAGTCTTGAGCAATCTGTCCTTAAGCGCCTGATAGGAGTTATCACACTCCTCAATGATCTGTGCACATGTGGGGCGACCCAACTCCAAAGTAGTGATCATATAATTTTCCGAAATAGCCTCATCTCGATCATAATCAACCCTTGGCACAGCCACATGAAGGGTGTGAGAGCCATCCTCATTTGTTGAGATCTTCGAAAATTTCCTAGCTCTCTTCTTAGTTGGAGGCGCACTGATCCTACTCAAAAATTCCTCCATCTCTACCGCTGGATCAGCCTCTTCACTGGGGCTCCTCCTCATCCTGTCTCTAAGCCAATCAGGTACTACCTGCTGTATAGCAAATGGCTGCTCATCTCTTGCTTCTTCCTCACGGACCTCTCCTCTAATTTCATCCTGGCGAGGCTCATTGGCCTTTATGGGCTGAGTATCTCTTGAAACTGCATCATCCTCTAGAGCCGCCTCAAGCTCATGTTGGAAGTGTGTATCAGTAGCAGTTTCCTCATCTTCCTCCTGCTGATTATCTCTGGTGGGCGCATTGACACTCTGGCCAACTGACTCTCTCCGTGGTGGCTGAGTTTCCTCATGTAATTCCTGCTCCTGATTCAACACATTTCTCTGATCAACAAATAGTGAAACCTCCTGTATGCTTGGAGAACGTGTCTCCAATGGTGCAGGTGACTCTACCACAATTCTTGGAGGCTCCGACTGAACTAGCTCTTTCCTTCGAGATTCTGGAGCTCGAGCAACCCGTTTCTTCTTGCTGGCAGTCGGCGTCCTATGATCTCCCATCAAATTGTAAGTCAAGGGAATTGACCTACTCTTTAGCCAACCCACATGCCTCAACCCATGCTCTGGTGAATGTTAGGACTGGTATACAAAGTGTGTCCAAATCAACAATCTCCGACTCTAACCAATCTGGTAGTGGAAGTGGCGTGTCCCTCACTGCCTCATAATCTGGATGAAGAACATTCATGTCCTCGTCCGCCTGGTCTGGTACTGGAATGATTTCACACTCCCTAATCATGCTCAACGGTAGCCTCGAGAACATCCTCTTTCTAACTTTAGCCTCATCCAATGTATTAGCCCAGTAATCCTCAATATTTTCCTTATGCACAAACTCTTCCGACAGTATCCATCTAATATTCCTGTGAGGATTGTAATACTGCCTGCTGGTGTGATAAGAAAGGTGGAAAAATTGAAGCTCATTCTCAGCTTCCTTGGCTGTCTATAGTGAAGGACACACCTCATCTGAATTTCCCATAATGATCGGGAAGTCAAGTCCTCCCTTCTTCTTTCTCTTCTGAATCTTATCATAGGCAACGAGTTGCCTAGATATCTCTAACATCAAAATTCTATTTGTTGGGTACTTGGGCAATCTATACGGGTATGAAGAAATCCCTTGCAGCCTGATGTAAGTAAATTTCGGAAATTGAATAAACCAGCACCCATACCTTTCTATTAATTCCTGAGCTTCCTTCGAGATCCTATGATGAGTCCTTTGCTGAAGTGATCTCGTTATATGCATGGTGAAGGCATCATTGACTCGCTTGTAATTGGACGTGCTTGTCAGGTGCAGCTGTGGACAAGCCTCATGGATCTTGAACTGATGAAAGCCACATCCGATTGGCTCCTTGTATGAAATTCCCCTGTACTTCGTCATACGAGCCAACATGTATACAATATATGAGCCCATGTAAAATGTCTTCGTCCTCCTCAAACTCCGGAGCTGCTCATGCCAATTGTCACTGATCATCACCGCCCAGTTGATATTCTCTTTGCCTTCCAGCACGAGGTTGATATAATAGAACATCCATGGCTCAAAGATAAATGCTTGAGGACAACCTCCAACCTTGCTGAGCATCATGATCAGGTCATAGTACTCCTACTTCAAATCATCTGTTATTATCTGCTTTGGCAACTTCGTGCGAGAGGGCTTGGGCTTGTTCATCCAGCAAGCGTTGATCATGTCAGCACATCTCTCGAATGTTGAAACATACATCCGCTCAACACACTCTCTCGTCTTGTAAATCATCCTCTCGTGTGATGGAATTCCAAATGCTTCGCCGATAGCTATAGGCATGAGGTTGGCGAACAATCTACCATCAGGTGAGACAATAGACCTGTGATCAGGGTCGTAGCAGTTAGCACACTCCATAATCAGCTTTGGACACTGAATTGCTGGCGGAAAACGAGCAGTTGCATATAATCCACTCCTGACAATATTGTGAGAAGTGATTGAAGGACGATGGCTTCCAACTCCCATCATTCAACTTTTGAAAGCCTCCATGTTGAAAGAACCCAAATTTGTATCAGCCAGCTTGCCCAACTTCGAAGAGAATTTCGACTCCGGCAGGAATGACTTGCTTAGCTTCTTAATAACAACCTGCCTGGATGCAGCATTATTATCTCTGCCAATTGCTCTTACTTCAGCCATCCTCAACACTTCTTTAGCAACTTCGAACTTAGAAAGACTTAGAAATTTTTCCAAGCAAGCCTCAGCAACTTCACTACTTAGAGAAAATTGGCCAACTTCACTTCAGCCACTTCTCAGCACTTAGACTTCTTCAAATTCGCACTCTTCAAAGTTCAGCTTCAAACTTTCCTCTTCTACTTTAAATCGAACTTCTTCACCAAGTTTCATCTTGCACTGCAATCCTTATTTCAAAGCTCAAGTCGTACTTCTTCAGCTGATGGAGAAAAATGAATAAACTTCACAGCTCAAATAGCTGAGTTGAATTCTAGAAGAAGCTATCTTTAGCCAGTTTATTAAATTTCCACTACTCCTCTGCAGGTTTTCGAATTTCCCTCCTCTGGTAGCTGTAACACTTGTCATCCGGTGTTAGGAATATTTGACCTTCTAGAATTTCCAAAAGATTCACTTTACTGGTCAAGGCGTACTTAACATTTTTAATTCATTTTTGAAAATATCAACTTCAATTGCATCTTTAAGAAATTCACTTCACCAGCTGGAGTCTGACACTTGATTTCATCCATCTCTTGCTTGAGAAAATTCACCTTCATGAACAATTTTGATCAAAATCATCTAGTCAATCAACTTTAAATTCATCATCCGAGGCATTTTATTTCAACAACACATTTTATTCTTTTTGCCTTAGAATTTTTTTTAATTTTCCCCTTAGAAAATTCATTATTCAAGTGCCGATCAAAATTTTCATCTCGAAATCCTTAGCGAGCTGTGGAAGACTTTAAAATCCATTCCTTGTCGAAGATGTTCGATACCCAGAAGAAAATTCCCTTCAGAAAACATCAAATTCATGGGTCTACAAATGAAGGGGTACATTTATTTTTTTGAATTTTAAACCTTAGAAAAATATTTTTTTATCAAATTTATTTCCATTCTTCATCTCTGGGCGTATTTTCTTGCTCTGTCTTTGAAAAATTTCATCAACTTCGTGAAGCTGGCACCTTCTGACATATCCACTGCCAATTCTATTCAAGCCTTAATGAATTTTACCACCTTCTCCAACTTGGGCGTATTTTCCTCTAGAGGTGGAATTAATTTCAACACTTAGAAATTTTTTAAATCTCATTAGCATGGGCGCATTTAGGCATCAAGGAGGAATTTGGATTTTTTTGCCTTAGAAATTTTTTCTCCATTTATCTTTCTCCAGTCATGGCGCATATAGCCTGTAGTGAGGAATTTTCATCAACACATATATTTTTCCCTTTAGAAGGCCACCATCTCCAACATCTTTGGGGCACATTTCACATGTCAAGGTGGACTTAACTCTTATACTTGGGCGCATTTTACATACTGAGGAGGAATTAACACTTTCAACGCCTTAGAATATTTCCTCATTTTATGTCTAGCATGGGCGCATTTCACATACTTAACAGGATTTTCACCACGCCTTGGTAACTTCTCTCATCAATTTCACCTTGTTTGACTTCAACCCCTTGGTAACTTCCTTCCATCTTTACCTTCACTTGGGCACATTTCACACATGGAGGAGGATTTAACATCAATGTCTAGCATAGGTCATAGCTTCAAGGGCGCATTCAAAGGGGTAAGGTGGAAGTCAACTGTTTTTGTCCTTTTCCTAGCCCATATGGGCGCATTTAGCACATGGTGAAGGAATTATCTCCAACGCCTTGGTAACTTCACCCTCATTTTGGGATAGGCGCATTCAAAGAGTGGTGAAGAAAGTCAACATTTTGTTTTGACCCCACTTGACTTGGGTGCATTTGCCATGCTGAGGAGGACTTATCTCTTTACTTAGGCGTTATTCTCATCTCCTTGACTTGAAGTGGGCACATTTTGAGGGTGGAGGTGGACTTATCTCCTTTCCTTAGAATTTTTTTATCATCTTCACCTTGCATGGGCGCATTTAGGGGTGTCTGCAGGATATTTTCAACACTTAGATATTTTCCGTCACCTTCAAGGCAAGCTGGGTGCATTTTCAGGGTGGAGGAGGATGAACTTAATGCCTTAGAAACTTTTTCATCAACTTATTTCTCCTTGGGCGCATTTGAGGTAGTGAGCAGGATATTTTCAACACTTAGAAACTATTTTATCATCTGCTTGAGCTGAGGGCGCATTTAGGGGGTCCTGTAGGATAAACTCCAGACTTAGAAGAATTTTAGCTTCCTGCCAGCTTGAGGGGGCATTTTGAGGAATGAGCAGGATGAAATTCAGACTTAGCAAAATTTTCAACCTTCACCAACCATGGGCGCATTTTAGGGGTGAAGCAGGATGTTCTTTAGACTTAGGCGTTTTTTTTCTCATCTTCACCAGCCAACTCAATACTTACTATATATAGTAAGTTCCAGGTTTTCCCTCTTTTGAAGATCGGATTGATTTGAAATTTTAACCACAGGATCCTCATGACCTAGTTGATCTGTTCACACTGCCGTCCTAAGCTGACCTGCTATTTATAGCATGTTTCTGAAGGTGGTTTACTATATATAGCAACTGCCTGATTTTGATACTTCCCCAACTCTGTTTGACTTGAAATTTGAATGACGTGACCCTCATCGGTAGACTTGCTTGTTCACACTGGCGCCTACTGTTGATTTACTATTTATAGCCTTTTTTCTGGAACGCCTTACTATAAATAGTAAGTGCTCCGATTGCCTTCAAATTTTACCGGTGGATAGCTTGAAAGATACTGATCGTAGTGGGATACACCAGTTTTCGAAAATTCTGGCATTTTACCCCTCATTTTGGGTCCCAAAGCTCGAAACCCTAATTTGACTTGCATGTCTATCAAATGACCTCCGTTTAACTTTGTTTATGTTGCACTTTGCTCCGTTTGTGATACTGGTGTATTGGGTAGCTGCCGAAATGGACCTGCTAAAAATAGTAAGTCTCTGAAAAGTGATCATCTTGCCTTGCATGTCACATCATTGTGTAGCTCTTGAAAAACCCATAAAGAATAACCTGACATGCGCTGAAAAGCCCTGCATGCAAACCCTAAAAATAGCCTCTGAAGATGACTCCTGAAAAAGTCATGATCCTAGTTTGCATGTTACACCGTTGCGAAGCTTTTGAATAACCCACAAGGAATGTTCAGACATGCAAAGAAAATTTCAACATGCAAACCCTAAAAATAGCCCCTGAAGGCTGAATATTGAAAGTCATCGTCTCATTTTGCATGTTATATCACTGCGTAGGTCTCAGATAACCCAAAAGGAATCTCCAGACATGCATTGAAGAACTTTGCATATAAACACTAAAATCTACTTCGGAAGCTGTACTTGCTAAAAATAGACAGTTGTCCGTTCTGGCTCAAAATTTGCAGACAAATAGCTTGACATGTTCTGGATGCAGTGTAACGATCGGAACTTCAATAGTGTTGAGAGAACACCCTGAATTGAACACTTACTAAAAATAGTAAGTTGTCAAAATTCACTGAAATTTTGCTAGGAACCTACTGGAAGCATACTGACTGCAACGTGAAGCTCAGATTCCAACTTATTCACTCCATTTGACTTTAAACTGCCCCGAAAATTACCAACCCTAAATCTCAGACTTAGCCAAAATTTCGAGTTCAAGCTCAAAGGCGGGCACATCCCCGGAAAGGCAGGCAGTAGAAAAGAGACAGAAAGAGAGAGAGAGAGAGAGAGACAAAACCAAAGCCAAAAGACCAGAATGGAGCAAAAATTAGGGGGTCACCATTTTGAATGGGGCGATGTGTGAAAAGGTCACAACACAACCCATTGTGAAACTCTAACCAAGTGAAATTGCTATTTAATTGAGTTTTTTTGATGATTTTTAGCACATAACTAAGTGTTGGTCATCAAGACATGATTCGCCATCAAAAACTCGTTGGATTTCATCAGGTTGTTGAGGAAAATTGCAGATGGCGACCTTGAATGGACGTATATTTCTAATAGATGTTAACGACATTAAAATAGAGACATGTTCTTTGGTATGTTTCTACGTTTGATGTTAAGGACATCAACATGGAATGGTTAAGAGATGTGCTGCTTTTTTCTCTATATTCCACACTACTATCATTTGCCTTAGGCTCGTAGTAATGTTTTTCATGTATATAAATCCAAAGACACAATTTAGTGGGAAATAGTAGACAATACCATAAATACTAAGGCTTCTATCTTATTTTTTTAATGTTTATGAACCTTATAATAGTACTTGCCAAAAGTAAGTATAGAAACCCAGACTAAACTGAAACAAAACCCTATTGGCTTGATATCAACATAAAAAGGTTTGTTTTCTTGGAATTCTTGTGATTTTGACTATTCAAAAGAATTTTAACATTTCAATTGTCAACAACAATACCAAGGTGATTTAAATTATCATGGCTAGGTTGGGACAAATTTCCTTTTCAGATGCTAACAAAGTGATAATTTGGAGATTCAATTTGACATTGGCCATCAAGTTTTAATGACAAGCAAGTAGGGTAGTAACAACTATATAATCAAGTGGGAAGCATAAGTATATACATAACAGTATATAGACATTGTGGAACCAGAAGCAGAATGGTTCCTATCGAAAAGATGAAAATAAGCTTGTAGTGCTGAAAAAAATGAATTGTAGCAGTATTTTACATCAAAATGAAGGATTGTTTTGGTTATATTTAAATTTGTTATAAATTTTGCAGGCTTAATGCTTTGTTAATTGGTGAAACTCACCAGTTAAATGCATGTCTTGCACTTGTTAGGGAACTACATTCCATTTAGGATCGTCATATACATGAAGGTTCAAAAGGCTTGCAAGGAGTACAATACCAGTACACGAATGCTTTAGACATATGTTATCACAGAATCTAGCAGAGCTCGTTCCACGGATAACCCCCCTACGAAACTTGTCCATTTCCTAGGTTTGTGAAGTTCAAGCATGCAAAACGAGGTGATTATCGAGCCACCTCGAAGTGCATTCCAAAGCCTCAAACAGTCAGTTTGAGCATCCCCCTATGTTCGCCTCGCGAAGGTAGCGAAGACCTTTGAAACGAGTACCTTCGCGAAGTCTCACTATTAATACTTAGTAAATTGTGAAATGTGCAGTTGTGCCCAACAAGAGCGCTCCAACTCACATCCAAAATTTGACTAAGTGTTGAAAGTGCAGTGGCGCCAAAAATCAGCGCCCCTGCACAAAGGTGACTATTTAAAGATGCAAAAGTGCTGAAAATGTGCGCCTTTACACATCTTTGCCAGACTTTGCCAAAATTGGCTTAGGCGCATTTTTTTTTTGGTGTCTTTTTCATTTTTCGCTTATCATGCCTTATTTCATGCCACTTTTATTGGGTCGACTTAGGTTTTTGAAAACAACTTAAAAGTGATTTTATGTTTTCTATTCATCATTTTTCTCTTTCAAACTCCATTTCTTCTTGTTGGGCGCATATCTGCTATTTCCAAAAACTCGTTTTTTGTAAGAGCTCCATCTTGATCGATCTAGATCTTGAGTGCTTGTTTCAGGTATGTTTCTATTCCTTTTTCCCTTCGTTTCTTCTCCTCATAAATGCGTTTCATTACATGAATCTGTAAATGGTGTTTTTGTGTTGTCCCATTTTTCATGCTCTTCTCCAAATGCGTTTTTCTTCTTTCCTTGTTTATTTCTTCTTCCTTCAACTCACGCGTTGAAGCTTAATGTTTTTCAAATGTGTTTCATGCTCTTTTCAAAACGTGTGAGTTCATTGATGGATCATTTCTTGGGTCGTTTTGGTTTGTTATTCTTACGCCCTTTTTCCAAAACATGTTTTTCGCATTTCTCTTGATCTTTGGAGTCCATTTCTTTCCCCTGGTTTTTGATGATTATTCTCATACGTGGGTTTGTCAACATAAGCTCATTCTTGAGAAATAAGTTCTCATTATTGTGAAGAAGTTTTACCTTTCAATCTCCAGTGCTGTTTCTGAAGGCTTTTACATCAAAACAAAGCGTATTCTACATTTTTCTCCAAGTGACATGAAGTTCTCATATTTGGGCGCACTTTTTATTCAACATTGCACCACGTCCATTCACAAGCCAAATGCTGAAGCACTGAAAAGCCACGCCACAACACTTGCAAACTTGTGCCATCATGAGAAAAGTGTCAGGGCACTGATTTTTAGCGCCCTGACATCATGAAAATTTTCTAACACTGCCAAGTGCAAGGGCGCTGAAAATCAGCGCCATTGCACCAAGCTGGATTTCTCCTAAGTGCAAGGGTGTTGATTTTCAGCGCCCTTACACTTTTCCCAATTTTGCTCCGAAACACTTCAAACCTTGCCAATTTCGCTCTGTTTCTCGTTCCTTCCACTTTGTGCATCGTTTTGTGTGCCTTGTCACACACTCCATGCTTGCTCATCATCGTTGCTCATCCCCATGTTGTTTTTCGACTAACGTTTGACTCCACATCTTGCAGTCTCTTTTCAAGATCATCAAAGTTGTTGATCGTAGATTTAGTTGCTCTCAGATAACTACCAGAAAACCTCCGTCGTCTTCAAAAGCTAAAGACAAAATGAAGTATAAGTATCAAGGTGTCTATCTGCCGACTGTAGTGGTCTCCAAGGTGGAAGAGATAAAAGACACAGAGGTTGGTCATCAAGACCTAGTTGATTTTGCAAGAAAACTGAGAAGAAGCCTCTTGATGATTCTATGAGAGCAATTGTACACAGTAACCTGCATTTGGTATCTATGTTCCCTACTGCTGCACACAATACAAAATTTTTCCTTCAAGTTGCATCCCACTACATCAGGGAGAGCAGAAGTGTGATTGATTCTTCTGAGCACGAGATTTTAAGACTTGACCCTGACTTCTTTGATATTGTGTTCAAAGTTTCGTAGATGGAGAAGTACATTGACATCTCGATACAAAAAGCACAAGAAGTCTATGACGCTAATCCCAACAAGGCTAAAAACCTGATTAATAGCCAATGGTTGAAGAAGCCTACGCAAACTGTTTCCAGATGGCCAAGGGGACTCCTACGAAGTGATTTCAAAGAAGATGTCAAAGATATGATCACATTCTTGAGCAGAGTGAAGGGCTTGCCTGAATCGTCCACTTTTCATGACTAGATGTATGAATACATCAGAATCATAAGAAGACAAAAAGTTCACATTGATTGGGGCAAACAGATCAGCGATGAAATACATGAGCAGCTGATTAATGTGCCTTCTACATTAAAATTCTATATGACTTCTTATTTGGTGTATGCAACAGCTGTAATGAGGCAATTCCCGAGTCTATCCACAAAAGGGAATCTGATGCTGGTACCTGTGTATAAATTTTCTATCAACTGGAATTGAAGGAAAGCTTCCATCATTTCAGGAGGGTTATTGATGCTTTCTTTGCACCTCTGCTTTTCAATTTTGATCCGACTCTCGAGAGGAGGAGGGTATCTAATGAGGCCTATAAGGCGGTAAGTAAAGTTGGATGCATATTTCTACAATTCCCAACTTTTACTTATTTGAGAGTAGGGTGCTATACTGGTTGCCCTTACATGTTGCCACGTTATCCTTCGGATAAGTGCGTCCTCATGGAGATGTGCAGACAACTGATTTCTGTGCACAAGGAGCGGAGGAATATTCATAAGCGTGGATTCAAGTTCCCACTGACAATCGGTAGATATACTATCCCAACTGTACAAAAAGCCAATTCAGTTTATGCTGAGATGCAAGTCATGACAATCAGGACCTATAGATATAGGTTTGATTTTGATTACCGAGATGTTAGATGGCAATTGCAAAAGGGTCATCATCACAAGTACCGTTTTGAGGACATCTGGGCTGATTGCAGAGATGAAGAAGCCATTCGCAAAATGGATTATTGCAAGTTGACCGTACAACAGATCAAAGATCTTGGTGTCGCTGACCTACCAGAAGATTTCACAGATCCTGGCAATATCATGAATGTTGTCTATGATGAACAAGAAATAGCTAAGAGGTCGTTGCCTGCAATTCAATGGTCTAGAAAAGAAAGTGCAAGCATTAGGGAAAGATTGGCGCCAATTTTTTCTAACACTGTAGAATGGTTACACAAGCATGGTTTTGAAATGAGAAGTTTCATAACAGATTCAGAAGGAGAGGAATCCGAAGCAGAAGCTCGCCGACAGCAAGAAATCCGCATGAAAGACAAATTTGCGGCTCTTCCCACTTCTTCGCGAAGAGGCCCGAGGATCAAGTTCACTATCGGTAAGAAGGATACATTGTCCATCCCTGAAGGAGAAACTACGGAATCTGAACCATCTCGCCCTAGAGGAAAAAGGGTCGCTTCTGAAGAGATAGATTCCGATGAAGAAGGAGATTCCAGTGATCAATACACTGAAGAAGAAGTTCCAGTAGAAGCAAACTCTGATGAAGAAGTAGACTCCGATGAAGAAGAAGATTCTGCAGATGAAGAAGAGTCTGAAGGTGATTCTGAAGGTGAACCAGAGTCAGAAAGACAAGGGGGTGATCAACAGGAACCCAGGCATGATGAAGAAAGAACTATGTCTCCACCTGAGAATGTAGTTGAAGAATTCCCAGAACATCATCGCCTGTGACTTCAAATGTTCTTCATACACCTCCAAATCCGAGCACTCCACCACTTGTTCCTACATCACCTATTCCTACCACCGTGATACCCGCAGTGAGTGTTTCACCTACCCCTACAACGTCAACTATACTTGATACTCCATTAGTGACAAGTATACACACAGTTGACGTTTTATCCAGCCCTCCATCATCTATTCCTAGCCTGTCATCGCCGTCATATGATATCACTTCAGAAACTGATTTTAATCGATTCATGAATGAATCAATGCATGATCAGCTCAATGTGCAAACTACAGGAGCAGTTATGACAAATACTGAACCCATTGTCACAATACCAGTTGCTACTTCAGAAGAGACAGTGACGAGAGAGTTGACAGTTAATCCAGAAGCTCGTACCGCCTCTCTTCCCCCTTGGTTGATATCTTAAGTGTCGAAGCAAAAGAAGCAAATGATTTCTCCAGAAGAGCTTGACCTTGAAGAGGTAGTCCCTCCAAAAGCTAAAGGGAAGAAAAAGGCAAAGGTGTACTCGCTGCTGAATGTTGACAAAACTGGTCATAAGTATGCGGAAATTGGCATACCACCTCATGAAGAAGGAGATGTCAACATGGAGGATTACACAGTGACAAGGGTCCAGCTTGGCAAAGTTAGAAATGAAAGTGCAAAAGCAGATGTGCAGGTGACTTGTTGATGCGTGTTTTATGACTCACCAAGCACTCTAGAATAAAGAATCCAAAGACACTCTATCCTCTCTTGAAAAACTGCCTTGTATGCTAAGATTGCCAAAAAGATCATACAACAATTCCAATGTTTTGTAAGATGGGTGTGGATAAGCTCTGTGGATGATGTGATTTTGCCGGTAACACAAAGGATTTACTCTAGCAAGTTAATTAGAAAGCAAAGACTTAAATGCAGTGTTAATTTTTTTGGATTTTCGGATTTTAGATAAAAAAAGTGAAAAAGGGAGTAAGGGTTGAAGAATCGTACACTATTCCTACGAACTCAAGAGACAGTAAGGATTGAATGAAACCAAAGAACAATACTTTGTTTCACCACGCTATACGACAACTACACAAAGCAAGTGCAATCTTCCGGGGATTTGTGCTTAAAATTTCCTTACTACGAACAACACCATCAATAGAACAATATTATTCGAAGTAATAGCATGAAGCATCCACATCAAAAGCTCAGTCTAACTTTACGCATTGAATAGAAATCATCCATCCAAAGAAAGTATGAGCAAAATTTCACTAATCCTTACGATCAATCTATCATTCCCTTAACATACATTCAAAAGAAAATCTAACTTAAATCTATTCAATGAGGAAGAGAAGTATGGAACCATGCAACCATTTGACAATGAAAGAATTCAAAGCATCTCATGCATCATGAACTTTATTATCAAAATAGTCTTTTGCAACAATTTCATAAACTCTTTCTCTCTTTATTCTCTGTTATCACTTCAATACTCTATTATCTTCTCCTATGTCCTCTTTTATGTCTATATGTCTATATCCCAAATGAGAGAATGAGAGGGGGTTTATATAGAGTTTTCAGAGTACAATGAATAGCCCAGATTAATCTGGAATCAATGGTAGAGATTAAAAATGAGCAACCCTAATTAGGGTTTCCCGAAATACAGCCAGTGATCAATGAGTTTACAGGCAGTGAACTGAAGTGAAGAGCTATTCTTGAGGAGGCGCATCCCTATCCTCTTTGGTGGCATTATACTAGATGAATTTGGAAACTATCGTGTCAACCTGCTCGATCGTGACAGGTGGCAGCGCATTGACCTTGAATTTTAGCAGATCCAAACCCTCCGAACATTTAGCAAAAGTATCTTCCCATTCTTATTCCTGCTGCTGGAAATCGTGAAAGATGAATAGGAAGTCAGCTACCTTAGTCAAATTTTGCTTGAGGATAGGCCCGGTAGTGAAGAAGATTCCCTGAATTTTGTGCTTCAAGTTTTCAAACTGCAGGTTGTTTGCTCGTACAATGTCCTCCAGCGCATCTGCAGCCATAGCTAGAATCTTCTCCCGAATCTCTTTTGTCCTTTCCTCAACTCAGATAGTATCTGCCTTTATCTTTTCTAGGATCTCGCTTCGTGTGATCAATGCCATATACCAGCTGCTGAAATCATAAGCTACACCTGGTGCAATTACTTTTCCATTGACCAGCTCTTTCTTCGACACTCCTTTAAGCACTTTGAGACATGGAATGATCCTGTCTCGAATATCCTGAGCATTATCCCATGTTTCTGCCAATGTTGCAATTCTCAAGAGCAAAGAAGAAGTTTTCCCATACGCCAATGCCAGTCTTTCTGCAAATACAACCACCTCTTGTATGTTGCTGATTAACCATTCTTTAGTCTCCTTGGCTATATTCTTCTCCTCTTCGAGAGTCTCCTGAGAAGTACTCATCAGTGGAGGAGCTGCTGAGCTAGTTTGATCGAGAGGCTTAGTTAGATGTTGGATATACTCCTTGAGTCGTTCAACCTCTCGTTTATATTCTTTTTTCTTTGCTACCTCCTTTTCTAGCCTGCTTTGATAGTGGCAACAAAATTATCCAATTCTTCCATCTCCTATCCTTTTGTGGTAGGGCCTAAATCGACAGTGGTAATGGCATACTCCTGGGGAGTAATTTCTTCCCTCGACTTGTCAACTGTCGGTACAGCAACTTGGACTGTACGATGCCCGACTTCATCTCTCTAAATGGTGGAGAAGGTTTTGGCAGGGTTTTTTGCACTAACTGCTTCTAATTTGGCCAGGAAATCGGCCATGTCATCTTCTTCTTTTGGAACTTTTTTGGGTTCCTTCATCTTCAATCTCTCTTTCAGCCAATCAGGAATAGTTGGCTGCTCGATATCTTGTTCTTCTTGAATGTCTTGCGCGCCCGGAATTTCTTGAATTCCTTTCAGGGTTGAAATCATTCCTTCTTCAAACTCGCTGTCCAAAATGTCATTCTCATTGTCCGATTCTAAAATCTCAGTGCTTGTAGGTGATGGAGGCTCATCATCTTCTGGCTGAATATGGATAGGAGAGGGAATCCTTATATCTCCCAGAGATTCATCAATGTCTAAAATTTCATTCACATTCGCGGAGACAGCAAAATGAAGAGGCTCTGGTCTCCGCTGCTTCCTGGCAGGTTCCTCATCTGCAATTTCTTTTCCCTTTGTCTCCTTCCTTTTCTTAGGATTAGAGCTCTCAATTGGCTCGTCTCCTTGGGATGCTCCAGCGTTTGAAGAGTAAGATTCTGCTTCGCCCATCAAAGTGTATGTGAAAGGTATACCCTTCCGCCGTAGTTCCTTAATCTGTTGGTTTGCCCACCATTTTGAATACTTGATGACAGGCCTCATGAAGGTGTCCAAGTCAGAGATTTCCGATTCTGACCAACGCACAGGAGGAAGAGGCTGACTTCCATCAAAACCTGGCTGTGTAAATTCACCATCATCTTCAAGTTGGTCTGGCACACGGAAGAGTTATGTTGTTCTCATTAAGCTGATAGGCAGTCTGGACCACAATCTTTTCCTAACATCAAATTCATCTGTGGCATTGGCCCAGTAATCCTCAAGGTCTACTTTGTGTTTATATTTCTTTCCGTTCACAGTTCCGATGTAGTGGTGAGGATCAAAATTGGCTCTAGATCAGTACGATGTGAACGGATACCACTGCATTTCTAGTCTTGCGCCTTCATCTTCCTGTGCAGACGAGCAATATTCTTCCATGTTCCCGATGAAGAATGGGAAAGTGACGGTTGCTTTCTGCTTTGGCCTTTGGATGTTTTGATAATTCTCCAATTGCCTAAGAAACTCCAGTAGAATCATCCTGTGGGTGGGGTAGATGGGAAGCTTGAATGGATTCCCAGTGAATCCCTGGATTCGGATATAAGTGAATTTCAGAAACTGGATGTACCAAGATCCATATTTATTGATAAGGCTCTTTGCTTCATGTGTCAGCCTTTGATGCGTCCCCCCCTGTAATATCCTCGTGATGAACATCAAGAATGCATCGTGCGCTCTTCTGAAATGGGACTTGGCAGACAACTGCAACTGAGGGTAACATTCATACACTTTGAATTGTTTTTCTCCATTTCCGACAACACCTTTGCATATCAATCCAGGATATCTATAGGCTCTGGCCAATAGATAAATGACATAGGAACTCATATGAAATGACTTAGTCTTTTCAAGGTTAATCAATTGCTCATGGATGTTATCACTGATCATTCTTGACCAGTTAAACATTCTGACTCCGGAGGTGATTTCCTCAATAAAGAAGTACATCCATGTTTCAAAGTAGGCACCTTGAGGATTGCCCATTATTTTGTTCAGGAGCAAAACGATATCATCGTAGTCCTCCTTAAAGTCTGTTCGACATAGTTTCTTAGGCATTTTCTTAGCGGAAGCTCTTGACTTTTCCAACCATGTTTTGTTGATATGAGTTGCACATTGATCTGCCCGATCCTCAAAGATTCTTTTGGCATCCTCTGTTTTATATGAAGTTCGATTATGATTAGGTATGCCAAATGCCTCTTGGATAGCTGGTTCTCCAAGGTGCGCCAAAATTATTCCATCAAGAGCTATAATCTGTCTTTCCTGCGGGTTGTAATGCCTTGCACATTCGACCATCAATTTGACACACTGAATTGCTGGAGGAAAGCCGGCAGCTTGGACAATTCCATTTCGCATCATCCGGCGGGCAATTGTTGTGGGCATAAGTCCATTCAATCCATACATTCTCTTTTTGAACTCCTCAAAATCAACATGTCTGAGGTCTGTATTTGTGACGTTCTTCCATTTGGAATTGATCTTTGACTCCTGTTGAACTCCCTTACTTGCGAACTTCATTGGTGCTTTCTTTGACGATCCTTCGGGGGTGGTCATCAACCTGCAAGAAAGAGAATACAGTAAACGTTCAATTATAATTTCTTTAAAATTTTCTTGTGAAAATTCTAACTTTCAGCTTGTTGAAAGTTAAATTCGACGAAAAAGTAAGCTGAGTAATAACACTTAGTGAATTTTTTGAAGATAAAATGAAGACAGAGGTAAAAATAATTCATCAAACTTCGGGATTATACTCTGTAGCTGGCAATTTAACTTTAAACTTCGAAAATCTGGTCTTTATTGCCGAAAAAGCAAGCAATCTGTTGATGTGATTTTTATGACCTCACCAACCAGGTAGAACAAAGTTTCCAAATGGATCCCCTATTCTCTCTTGAACAAAGTATTCGACGTGCTAAGATTGCGAGTGAGATCACGCCTTCAACTCCAAGGTTCTTTAAATGCGAATAGGCTCAGTTTGGTTGATGTGTGTATGCTGTGTACTCACGAGGGGACTTACGTAGTTGTTCACGAGGTGTGTAGTGGCAACCAATGCGTGCTTTTGAAGGGGATTTATGCGCGAATGATTCAGCTTTATGATGCAAATTTCCTAAAACTAATCAAGATTATGCGGAATTGAATGGTTGCAGAGATTTCTAAAGTCTAACTTCTAATCTAAATGCAAATGGATATTATGCTCAACTTAAATGAACTTCGACAAACATTGTTTAGCCTCCTGTTGGACAGCGTCAACAAAGTAAGTGCAATCTTCAAAGGGTGAAAATGATGTTCAAATCACGATTCAATAGAGCAACTACCATCACAATGATGCATAACTACCTATGAACCTTGATCGAAGTTAAGAATAAAAAGTCCAGTCGACCACACAGGACGTGCTTACCGTCAGCAGGAACGTTAGTGGTATGGATAAAGGAAATTCACTTATATCAAGCATAAACATCCATGTCTAACTACAAGCATGAAAGTAAGTTCCTAATTGAAGTCAAAGGAATAAGAAACCTCACGAACTATTCGAAACAAAGTTGAAATTCACCATCAATGAAAAGCTTTATTAAGAATAATCTTTTGTGACAATCTCTTACAAAATTCTCTAAGGGAGAATTCCCCTTCTTCTTCAACAATGCAAATGAAAAACTAATCTAACTTAAAAGCTTCTACTCTCTATTCTGCTTCAACAATTGCTCTCTATTCTCTGATTCTATGACTACTAGAGTACAAATGAGGGGGACTCCCCCTTATATAGCTGGCCTGTTTGAACAGACGGCCCAGATCAAATTACAACGGAGGGCTCAGATTGAGCCACCTCAGCCCTAGACGAGATTGCCCTAAAAACCGCCAGAAGGTGGAGGAGTGGCGTCATAAATGCTCCTAAAAATAGCAGATTCCTCCTTTGACCAGTATGAGCAATTAATGCCCACTATCCTTCTAGAAGATTCTCGTCCATGACCCGGATTCCTTTGCTCTTTTCTCTGACCGCGTACGCTATGAATCGCGCCAACACTGCGTCGACCTCTTCTTCAGAAATTGATGGAGTGAGATTAAGCTGATACTCCAAGATGGCCACCATCTGCTCATGTTTCTCGCAAGATTTTCCCCAAGTCTCCATAGGATCCTGCGTGCTCTGAATGATCGTTGAAAACGTGGAGATGTTTTCAAAATCCAGCTGGGAAAATGTTCTCATCTCAGAAAAGAATGGCTGCAATTTTGCCCTTAGTCCTTCTGCATCTACCTCCTCATGTGCGAGCCTTTTTGCAAATACCGACTCCAAAGTGTTGAGAATAATCTCACGAATATTCCTCATGGCCTTTTTGATCCTGGAAGACTCTATTGCCGCAGTGTCAAAGAAACCTTTCCCTGTGAATGCTGCTGAATGCCATCCACGGAAGTCATATCTGTCACCTGCTTGAATTACCCCTTCATTCACCAGAGTTTGCGTGGGAACACGCATCAAAACAGCCAGACGTGGGATAGTATTGTCTTCGAAGATGTGGGTATCACCCCAAGTCTGCTCAATATCATCTAAACGTGAAAGAATACCGGAAGCGTTTTGGAATGCCGAGGCGAGATCTGCCATGAACTTTTCTGCCTCAACGCGGACACCATTCACCCACTTATCTCCTTCTCGCACAGCCCTCTTCACTTCTTCCAAGCCGCTGATCGGCTCACGTGGCACCTCTGGTGGAAGCTCTGCTGCTGGATTACCTTGAGCAACAGGATGTGCGAGATTTTGCACGTATTCAACCAACGCTCTGTGCTCTTTCTTCAACCTTTTATATTTTCCTTCTTTCTTTACCAGCCTATCTTTTAATGCCTGAAACGAAGTTTCAGCTTCTTCCACCACCTGTGCTCCAGAAGGGCGTCCCAACTCAACAGTGGTGATTGTGTATTTCCCTGGCATCGCATCACTTAGGTCGTGATCTTCTCTTGGGGCAGCGATGTGAAGGCTACGAGAACCTGCCTCGTTAGTTTCTATCCTTGTATATTTTCTCGCCCTCTTCCGCTTTGGCGACCTGCTTGTCCTACTCAAGAGTGCTTCCATTTCAATTGCCAGGTCGGCGTCATCATCCTGGTCTCTTTGGATTGCCTGTGTAAGCCAATTTCGTTGAATATCATAAACAATCAGAGGCTGCTCCTCAGTTGCTTCCACTTCTCGAACTTCTTCCCGAGCAGTATTTGTTGGAGGCTCAATTATCTCGACCTCTTGATCACTTCCCTCACGAGTCCCAGCATCCTCTTCTCCGAAGGAAAAGTCAAAGTGGGTTTCCGTGTCTGATTCTTCCCCTTCATCCCGCTTATTGGCAGCTTCAGGATCGTTCACACTTTGAGTATCAACCTCTCTCAGCATTGGCTGGTTAACTTCTCCATCCTCTAGCTCTTCATTCCCTTTTGCTCTCTGACTCGCAAATAAGGATACTTCACGTACACTGGAAGCGTGAGACACCAACTGAGTTGAGGACGTGTCGTCCGATCCCTGAGGTTCTGGCTGAACGGGCTCCCTTCTTTTTGGTTCCGGACCTCGTGTGAGCTGCTTCTTTCTCTTTGCTACCACCGGCGGCCTTTTATCACCCATGAGGTCATACGTAAGGGCGACTGACCTCCTCCTCAATCTATTAACACGCTCGTCTACCCATGCCCTAGTGAATGTCATGACCGGGATAGACAGAGTGTCTAGATCCACAATCTCTGGTTCGGCCCAATCTACTGGTGGCATCGGAGCGTTCTTTACCGTTTCATAATCTGGATGGGTGATTCTAGTATCCTCCTCAAGTTGATCTGGCACCTTAATCACCTCACACTCTCTGATTAGCTTCAGGGGGAGCCTTGAAAACATCCTTCTCCTGATTTCGCCCTCGCTTGCCGCATTTGCCCAAAAGTCCTCCAGGTGAGCCTTATGTTTAAATTCTTCTCCTTGCACCGTCCCAATCATTCCCTTAGGATCAAAACTCTGTCGGCCCGTGTGAAGAGTCAGCTTGTAAAACTTTAGCTCATCCTCGGCCTCCTTGGCTGCTTGTAAGGTTGGGCATTCCTCGAGTGAATTTCCCAACACAATGGGAAAATGCAGACCTCCCTTCTTCTTTCGCCTTATAATCTTGTCGTAGGCCACCAGTTGCCTAGACAACTCGAGTAGGATCATTCTGTTGGTAGGGTACCTAGGTAGTTTGTACACATAGGAATCGTACCCCGGCAGCCTTAAATAGGTAAATTTTGGGAACTGGACGAACCAACACCCATACTCCTCGATCAGCATCTGAGCCTCCTCGGATAACCTCTGCTGTAGCCTTTGCTGAAGTGTTCTCGTGATGTACATGGTAAGGCATCATTCACTCTTCGAAAGTCATCAGTGTGAGTAAGATGCAACTGCCTGCACGACTGGTGAATCTTAAACTGATTGTAGCCGCAGCCAATCGGCTCCTGGTACGCCAATCCCCTGTACTTGGTCATTCGAGCCAACATATAGATGACGTATGAGCTCATATAAAATGTTTTTGTTCTTCTGAGGTTCCAGAACTGCTCATCGATGTTGTCACTTATCATCCTCGCCCAGTTCACCTGCTCGTCCCCTTCGAGCACCACACTGATGTAAAAGAACATCCATGGCTCGAAAATGAAAGACTGTGGGCTACCATTGACCCTGCTGAGCAACATAATGATGTCGCAATATTCCTGCTTCAGCTCCTCTGATATTATTTGTTTCGGTAGCCTGGCAGCCGGTGGCTTTGGCTTGCGCATCCATGTGGTGTTTATTCTCTTCATGCACTTCTCGAAGGTTGTGGCGTACATCTTATCCGCCTTGGCCTTGGACTTATACATCATGTTGTCCGTGGCAAGGATTCCAAACGCCTCGCCAATCGCATCTGGAGCGAGATTAGCCATGATCAAACCACCAGGAGAGGTGATAGTCCGATCCTCAGTATTATAGAAGTTGGCGCACTCGAGGATTAACTCAGGACAACGGACTGCTGGTTGGAAACCTGCTGCGTTGTACAACCCACTCTTCACAATATTCTGTGATGCATCTGTTGGAAGGTTGCCGCCTTGCCCGTACATTCGGCGTGTGAAGGCCTCGAGGTTGAAGGACCCGAGGTTGGTGTCCGTCAGATTGCCATATTTTGAGATGATCTTTGACTCTGGGATGAAGGACTTCTTTAGGCCCTTGATAATCGCCTGCCTGGAGGCGTTCTCCTTAACAGCTTCATTGTTTGCAGCCTTAGCTCCAGCCTTGCTAGTTCCAACAGCGTCAGCCATCTGCAAAACAAAAGCGAATATTACTCCATCAACTTTTAAAAACGACAACCACGTGAGGCGGCTGGCAGTTGGAATTGGCTGCAAAAATAAATACACGTTAGTAGCGTTAGCAGTCAACTTTGACTTCTCAAGATTAAAACTTCAACCTCCAGCAACTCGCAGCCAGAATAAATAACTTAACTCCTCACGAGAAATTTAATCTCAACTTCGAAAAAGCGTGCTAAGTATCAGCAATATTTAGAATCGGCAATTTCGAATTAAAATCAGCAAGCCATCGAATTATAAACTACCAAGCCAGAAATCAATTCTTCGACAGTTATACATCAGCAACTTCGAAGAAAATACATTCAAGAGTTTTAGACGTGTACAAGTTAAAATCAGCAAGCTTCGTCAAATTAAAATCAGCTTTTCGAAAGTCACAAAACAGCAACTTCGAAAAGTAATCGAAAATCAGCACTTCGAAAAATTATAAAACAGCAACTTCGAAGGCATTACAATTTAAATCCAATTCGATTCAAACACTCAGCAATTTCGAACAACTTCGAAAAATTAAAGCTTAAGCAACTTCGCATTCAACCAATCTCAGCATTTTAACTCAGCATAAATAAACGATTTCAGCATTCCAACTTTTAATTTCAAAAGCATTTCGACTTTCATCAAAATAAAAAGTTTCAGCAGCTCCGAAGACATACCTCGATAACGTGAAGAAAAAGAAAATGCTAAACCCCTTTTACTTCGAAGCACTTCGCAACTTGCAACCTCGAATCTCAGCAACTCCAACAATCGAACTTTCAGCAACTTCAATCTCAAACTTCAACAATCGAACTTTCAGCAACTTCTCGAATTAAATCTCACAACTCAGTTTGCCAGCATAAATCTCAACTTCGAATCTTGTGAGATGAGAATGAAAATCCTCGGAGTTTTATAGCAAAAGGCTGGCGCTAATTTTAGCAGATGCCTTTTATTCCCTTCATCATGACTGACGCATTTGCTAAATTTAAAAGGGAATATTCCCATCGTCTGGCAGTTATTATGACAATTTGCTATTCGAGGAGATTCTTTCCTTGATTTAAATTTAAAATTCCCTCCCGACTGCCAGTTACCTCCAGTGATTTCGAGAAAATCATTTTTACATCGATTTGAAGTTATCTCGATTAAAATTTTAAAATGGCATTTTAATTAATTAAAATTTTAATTTAATCGCCATTTTAATTTATTATTTCAACGCATTTAAAAAAATTCGACATCGATTGTCAAAATTGGCTAGGCATTATTTTATTTTCCGTCCATAATCGACTTCCGAAACAAATTCCCCTTGTTAAATCGTCCGAAATTTTAAAATCGCATGGGTCAAAATCGAAGGGGGAATTTAATATTAGACTTAGGAAAATAATTAATTAATTAATTAAATTTAATTTCTCTGTCTCGCCAAGAGAAATTTTAATTTTCTCCGAATGCCTTTCGATTTAATCATGCTGAGAAAATTTCACGTGTCTTTGAAGTCAAAATTTTAAATTTTAAATCTCCACTTGATTATTTTATTTCTAACGCCTTTTAATTTACTTGTTTTTTGAAAAATTTAAACGCCCCTTTAATTTATCTTTTTGATGCCTTTTAATAATTTCAAAAATTATTGCTTGACTTTTGAACGCCTTTTTAATTTTGAACGCCTTTAATCTTCAAACTTGGGCGCATATGGTGTAATCTTCTTCAAGTTTCAAACGCCTTTGATAGATTTTCTTGTTCCTTGGGGCGCATTTTGCATGTTGAGGTTTCAGTTTTGACTTAGAAAAATTTAATATTTCTGGCTCAAGGCGGATATAGGAGGTTTCATTTTAAACATTAGATGAAATTTTCAAACTTTATAATATCATGAGTCTTTTAAATCCCACGCCTCTTAAAAGTTTTGCCTTGGCCTAGGCGCATATAGCATGTGCTACCTCCGTTTCAACTTCAGCTTGGGCGCAAATAACTATGTGAATGTTCAGGCGCATTTTACCCTCGGCACTTCCAATCTAGAGTAAGGCGCAAATATCATGCCATGCTTTCATCCCGTCCTTCCCTCCTCTGGGCGCAAATGAAGTTCTCTGCATTCAAGTGTTAGTACTTAAGATCCTTTAACTTCTCCAGGCGCAAATGGTGTCTGGAGCTTCCACTCTTGACATTTGGGCGTATTCAACTTGGGGCGCATTTCATACGCAAAGCTTTCAGTCTTAATAACTTGGGCGCAAATCACCCTCCAAGGTTTCGTTTTCAATGCTAGGCGCAAATGGATGGGTCTATGTCGAGTTTCATTTTCAAATCTTCAATGGCGCATATGAGACCAGCAACTATCATTTTTGACACTGGGCGCATTTTAGCCATCAAGCTTCCATTTTCATGACTTAGGCGTTTTTTTATGTTTTTGCTTTGGGCGCATATAGCACATGCCACTTTCATTTTGTCATAGGCGCAAATGATATATGGTGCTTTTAGTTTTCAATTTTTATTGAGTTTGGCTACAGAGGCATTTGGCGTAGTGGGCTTTTGGTTTAACGCAGAAGATTTCCATCATCCCAATCTTCTTGGGCGCATTTGCTAGGGTCAACGTTCATTTTGAATGCCTTGGTGAAATTTTCATGTTTTACTCCCTCATGACCTTGGGCGCATTTGACCTAGCAAGCATCAAGGCGCAAATAGCATAGTCAACTTTCACCTTTTGACGCCGAATATTTCAAGGCTCACTTTATCCTCGAGCATTTGGCCACCTCAGCTTCCAGTTTTTTATTGAGCATATAATCCCACGAGCTTTTAATTTTTTTCATAGCGAATTTGAGTTACCTTCAAAGAGTAGCGTTTAACCGTATCCCGCGTTCGATTTGACACACTTGAGTAGAGATTTTTTATGTGCTTTTAAAGGCATCAAGGGTCAAAGAAGCATCAAGTTAGGGGCGCATCCGGCGCATATCAACTTTCATTTTTGCCACCCTAGGCGCAAAATGCAAGGGCAACATTCATTTTAAACACTTAGAAATTTCAAGGCTCACTTTATCCTCCAGGGCGCATTTGACCATAGCTATGCTCAATTTCCGACACTTAGTGAAATTTTCATCATTCTACTCCCTCCATGACCTTGGGCGCATTTGGCAGGGTCTCCGTCAAGTTTCCGGACTTAGAAAATTTTTCACCTCTGTTCAGCCTTCAAAGTGAGCCTTAGTGCCGGAATTGAAATTTTATCCATTTTAGCACAATTTTACGCCTGTTACCAGATTTGAGTTGATTTTCTGTGGTCAACCCTAACTCACCCTGACTTTCTATTTTTAGAAAGTTCCTTGAATCTTGCGTTGTCGACTGAATCCTGACTCCAGAAAGCCTGATTTTTACCTTGCTCTGAATTTTGACCAACTCGTTCTGTCAGCGCCTGATGTCTGTTTGTACCTGCTATTTTTAGCAGCCTGCTAAAAATAGAAACTGCTCAGAAAGTCTTCAAACTTTGCGTGTTGAATGCCCAAAACATGGTGATCGTCACTGGATGCTGCTTTTTCGTGAATGTCGGGTTCCGCCCTTGATTTTAGGAAACCCTAATTGACCTGCTAAAAATAGCAACTGCCCGATTCTTGATTCTCTGTAACTCTGTTTGCCTTGGAATTTGCGCCAAAGGCTCCTCATCACGTGCTTGACCTGCATTTGCTGAGATTTGGTGTTGACCTGCCAATTATAGCTGCTGCTGAGGTGACTTACTATTTATAGTAAGTGCCTGTTTCAGAGGCCTTCCTTGCTCCGTTTGCTTTGAAATTCGGACAGTGTGCCCATCGCTGGTGAACTTGCCCATTTGTGCTAACGCCGAGACCAACTTTCTATTTATAGCCCCTGTCCAAAATGCCTTACTAAAAATAGCAGGTTCTCCGATTGCCTTCAAATTTTGCCAGCAGACTCTCGAAAGGATGCCGATCGTGATGGGTACTTCAGTTTTGAACACTTTGACCCCTGACTCCTCATTTTTAGCTCTGAACCTTGAAACCCTAACTTTATGCATGTTGCTCAGATGAGCTCCGTTTGTCGTTGTTTCAATTGCATGATAGTCAGTTTGCAGTTCTGAAGCGTCGAGCTGCTGCCCAAGTAATACCTGCTAAAAATAGAAAGCGACCTGAAAAGTGATCAACCAGCTATCGGATGATCTTGCATGTCATACTGCCCGAAAAATCTTGGAAAACCCAGAAAAACCCAGAAAAATCTTCAACATGCACGCACTGGCTAAAAATAGTAAGTTTCCGAAAAGTGGTCAGTTCCATTTGCATGTTATACTGTCGCGAAGCTCTTGGAAAACCCAGAAAGAAAATGCCGACATGCGTCGAAAATGTCTGCATACAAACCCTGATATTGGCCTCCGAAGGCCGAATGTTGAAAGTCATCATCATATTTTGCATGTCACATCACTGCGAAGGTCTCGAAAAACCCACAAGAAATCTCCGGACATGCGTTGAAAAACTCAGCGTTTAAGCCCTGAAAATTGCCTCCTAAGGCAGAACTGCTAAAAATAGCAAGTTGTCCGTTTCTGCTCAGAATTTGTCAAAAGTGAATCCGAAGTGCTCGGAGTGCAATGAAGTTACCAAACCGTGAAAATCTTAAGAAAATCAACCCTAAACTGACACTTACTAAAAATAGAAAGATGGCAGAATTCAGTGAAAATTTAGGGGATGCTTGTTGAAAACATGGTAATAACTCTGCTAGGCTCAAAAGCTAAATAATCAACTCAATTTGACCTCAATGTGACCTAAAAACGTGAAACCCTAATTTCAGACTTGGTCGAATCTTACGTTATTTAGCTTTTGAGCCTAGCAGAGTTATTACCATGTTTTCAACAAGCATCCCCTAAATTTTCACTGAATTCTGCCATCTTTCTATTTTTAGTAAGTGTCAGTTTAGGGTTGATTTTCTTAAGATTTTCACGGTTTGGTAACTTCATTGCACTCCGAGCACTTCGGATTCACTTTTGACAAATTCTGAGCAGAAACGGACAATTTGCTATTTTTAGCAGTTCTGCCTTAGGAGGCAATTTTCAGGGCTTAAACGCTGAGTTTTTCAACGCATGTCCGGAGATTTCTTGTGGGTTTTTCGAGACCTTCGCAGTGATGTGACATGCAAAATATGATGATGACTTTCAACATTCGGCCTTCGGAGGCCAATGTCGAGTTTGTATCACGGACATTTTACGGTAGCATGTCGGCATTTTCTTTCTGGGTTTTCCAAGAGCTTCGCGACAGTGTAACACGCAAATGGAGCTGACCACTTTTCGGAAACTTACTATTTTTAGCCAGTGCGTGCATGTTGAAGATTTTTCTGGGTTTTTCTGGGTTTTCCGAGATTTTTCGGGCAGTATGACATGCAAGATCACCCGACAGCCAGTTGATCACTTTTCAGGCCGCTTTCTATTTTTTTTAGCAGGTATCACTTGGGCAGCAGCTCGACGCTTCAGAACTGCAAACTGACTATCATGCAATTGAAACAACGACAAACGGAGCTCATCTGAGCAACATGCATAAAGTTAGGGTTTCAAGCTTCAGAGCTAAAAATGAGGAGTCAGGGGTCAAAGTGTTCAAAACTGAAGTACCCATCACGATCGGCATCCTTTCGAGAGTCTGGCACAGCAAAGGTGAGAGAACAATCGAAGGAGAACACGCTATTTCCAGTAAGGCATTTTAGACCCAGGGGGCTATAAATAGAGAGGATTAGTCTCGTACCAGCACAAATGGACAGTTCACCCGTGATGGGCACCTTGTCAATTTAAAACAAGCGAGGAGCCAAGGAAGACACTCACAGCAGGCACTTACTATAAATATTAAGTCTACCTCAAGCCGGCCTGACTATAATTGGCCAGTCAGCCTGGAAATCACCGGCAAATCGCGAGTCAAGCCGCGTGATGAGGACCTTTGGCATAAATTCAAGGCAAAGCGGGATTCTGAGGAGAATCGAGAATCGGGTGATTGCTGTACGCGGTCAATTAGGGTTCCCTAAAATCAAAGTGAATTTGAACGATCCGCAGAAAAGCGACATCGATGGCGATCACCATGTTTAATTCAACACGCAAAATTTGAAGACTTTCTGAGCAGTTTCTATTTTTAGCAGGTTGCTAAAAATAGCAGGTACAAACAGACATCAGGCGCTGACAGAACGAGTTGGTCAAAATTCAAAGCAAGGTAAAAATCAGGCTTTCTGGAGTCAGGATCCAGTCAACGGCGCAAAATTCAAAGAACTTTCTAAAAATAGAAAGTCAGGGCAAATTAGGGTTGACCACGGAGAATCAACTTAAATCTAGCAGAGGGCGCAAAATTGTGCTAGAATGGATAGAATTTCAAGTCCGGCATTAAAGCTCACTTTGAAGGCTGAACAGAGGTGAAAATTTTTTTCTAAGTCCGGAAACTTGACGGAGACCCTGCCAAATGCGCCCAAGGTCCTGGAGGGAGTAAAATGATGAAAATTTTCTAAGGCATTTAAATTGAGCGTAGCTATGGTCAAATGCGCCCTGGAGGATAAAGTGAGCCTTGAAATTTCTAAGTGTTTAAAATGAATGTTGCCCTTGCATTTTGCGCCTAGGGTGGCAAAAATGAAAGTTGGATATGCTGGATGCGCCCCTAACTTGATGCTTGACCCCTTGGATGCGCCCCTCTTTAAAAGCATAAAAATCTCACTCAGTGTGTCAAAATCGAACGTGGACATGGTTAAATGCGCCCTTGAAGGTAACTCGAAATTTGGCTAAGGAAAAAATTAAAAGCTCAGGGGATTATATGCGCCTCTTGACAAAAACTGGAAGTTGAGGTGGCCAAATGCGCCCTGGAGGATAAAGTGAGCCTTGAAATATTCTAAGTGTCAAAAAGTGAAAGTTGACTATGCTATTTGCGCCTTGATGCTTGCTAGGTCAAATGCGCCCAAGGTCATGAGGGAGTAAAACATGAAAATTTCACTAAGGCATTCAAAATGAACGTTGACCCTAGCAAATGCGCCCAAGAAGATTGGGATGATGGAAATTTTTCTAAGTGTTAAAACTAAAAGTCGACCATGCCAAATGCGCCCAGGCCAAAACTCAATAAAAATTGAAAACTAAAAGCACCATATATCATTTGCGCCTATGACAAAATGAAAGTGGCATGTGCTATATGCGCCCAAAGCAAAAACATAAAAAAACGCTTAAGTCATGAAAATGGAAGCTTGATGGCTAAAATGCGCCCAGTGTCAAAAATGATAGTTGCTGGTCTCATATGCGCCATTGAAGATTTGAAAATGAAACTCGACATAGACCCATCCATTTGCGCCTAGCATTGAAAACGAAACCTTGGAGGGTGATTTGCGCCCAAGTTATTAAGACTGAAAGCTTTGCGTATGAAATGCGCCCCAAGTTGAATACGCCCAAATGTCAAGAGTGGAAGCTCCAGACACCATTTGCGCCTGGAGAAGTTAAAGGATCTTAAGTACTAACACTTGAATGCAGAGAACTTCATTTGCGCCCAGAGGAGGGAAGGACGGGATGAAAGCATGGCATGATATTTGCGCCTTACTCTAGATTGGAAGTGCCGAGGGTAAAATGCGCCCGAACATTCACATAGTTATTTGCGCCCAAGCTGAAGTTGAAACGGAGGTAGCACATGCTATATGCGCCTAGGCCAAGGCAAAACTTTTAAGAGGCGTGGGATTTAAAAGACTCATGATATTATAAAGTTTGAAAATTTCATCTAATGTTTAAAATGAAACCTCCTATATCCGCCTTGAGCCAGAAATATTAAATTTTTCTAAGTCAAAACTGAAACCTCAACATGCAAAATGCGCCCCAAGGAACAAGAAAATCTATCAAAGGCGTTTGAAACTTGAAGAAGATTACACCATATGCGCCCAAGTTTGAAGATTAAAGGCGTTCAAAATTAAA